>QEPC01001301.1:6159625-6206033 GCA_003113815.1 Sphenodon punctatus
GGGTGGGGGGGAGGTTTTGGGAGGGTGGGGGATGGGCTACTGGGTGAACAGCCAGGTTTGAGGGGCCGGGATCAGGTGGATGGAGGGGAGGGCGCGGCCATTGGGGTCGTATTGGGGCGGGGACGGTATGGTCCATGGGGTTGGATGACACGTGCCCCTAGGGGGACCAAGGTGCCTAAGGGAAGTGCAGGGCATCATCCCCCCGCTGAGGGAGAGGGAGGAGGAGAGTGGGGGCAGGGCACTGCCCCAGGTGCCCTTAGGCGAAGACCGCCACTGGTTGGCAGTTAGCACTCTCAGGAGGTCAGGATGGAACAATAGGGACGAGGTCTTTCAAACACCTGGGGCCCAAACTATCCAGGACATTATAGGTTAAAACCAGCACCCCGAATTGTGCCCAGAGTGCTATTGGCAGCCAGTGCAGACCCCAGAGCTGTGGTGTAATGTGCTCCCGGAAACCCACCATCGTGTTCTCAATAGAGATATAAAATTTCTGGATATTTTGAAGTGTTTTTCTGTTTTTTGTTTTTTTTTAAAAAACCAAACAAATTCTGGGGAAAATTGAAGTATATGCAAAACTTATTTTCTTAGCACCCTTTACAGATCTAAATTCACTTTGCTACTTTAAGAACATAAAATGTATTATGTATAACTTTGTTTGCTCATGAAATTATCATGCTTGGTATATTTATTTCATTTTAAAGTATAGTTTATTCAGACAATATTGACAAATTTACTAATTTTTACTTTAAAATGTTTTTAATTTTTGTTACAAATGGAGCTACAAGCTGCTGAACTCTAGCATCTTTTAGTTTTTTCCATTATTTTAGAAGCAGGCAAAAATTAAAGTTGAAAATAGAAGGAACCATCAACATTATAGGAAAACAAATTTATTATGAAATCTGGACTTAGTCTCCTCCACGGTGTCGAGCAGATGCAGAGAGCAGATACTCCTTTTTAGAAAAGGAGCTGAGAGGGAAAAAAAGGGGGTGAGGGAACCCCAGGACTCATTGAATACAAATTTTGCCACGTGAAACTTTGTCTAATCAGTCTCATTTTCTGAGCTATCAATATCGGCAGTTGTTGATTCTTCTGATCCTTCGTTTTTATCATCTTCATGGTGGAATTCTGAAAACTGAAGGTTTGCCTGGATTGAGACAAGCTTCTCTACTCTTTCACATGTTAGTCTATTTCTTGATTTGGTGCGAGTATTTCCAAACCGAGACCAGTTTCTTACATGCTGCAGAAGATGGAGGAATCTGAAGCAGGCGAGAAGCAAGAAGAGTCCGAGGCTGACTCGTGCAAAGGCCTTGCCACCATGTAGCAGGAGGGATATGCTTGGCAGAATCCCAGACTGCATTTGTGGACCAAATACCTGAAGATATTCTGTATTCTGCAACATTTGAAAGTACCTTTCCAACATCAAGTCCCAAGGACATTATAGGTTAAAACCAGCACCCCGAATTGTCACCTCGCGGCTCGACTACTGCAACGCGCTCTACGTGGGGCTTCCCTTGTTCTTGGCCCGGAGGCTGCAGCTGGTGCAGAATGCGGCGGCCCGTCTTCTTACGGGGACGGGTCGCCGGGAGCACATTACACCGGTGCTCCGAGCGCTGCACTGGCTGCCGATAGTGTGCCGGGCCAAGTTCAAGGTCCTAGTGATGATCTATAAAGCCCTATACGGCCTTGGCCCCTCTTACCTTAGGGACCGCCTCGCCCTTCGCGCCCCGGAACGGCTCCTGCGGTCTGCCGGGGGTGCCCTCCTGGAGGTCCCCCGTGTTAAGCGGGGGGCCACGATGGAGCGAGCATTCTCGGTGGTAGGGCCGCGGCTGTGGAACTCCCTTCCGGAGGAAGCTCGCCTGGCCCCAAGCCTTTTGACATTTCGGCGGAACTGTAAGACCTGGCTGTTTGCCCAGGCCTTTGGGAGGGGGGGGGGGGGGGGTGATTTTAATCCCCCGCCCATTTATCTATTTATTACTGTTTTCTAGCCCTGTTTTTTGATGTATTTTATATTTATATTTTAACTGAATTTTAATTGTTTTTATTGTTGTTGTTAGCCGCCCCGAGCTGCATTGCAGGAGGGGGCGGGATATAAATCTGAAAAATAAATAAAATAAATAAATAAAATAAGTGTGTTGCTTGTTTTGTAATCCAGGCAAAGGCAGTAGCAGTGCTATCATCACTAACATTTCTGTCTTTGAATCTTGGATCCAAGAGATTCGCAGCGGCATGAATTGATTGGCAACAAAATTCTTCTCTTCTGTTAATAAAGTCTTTCACTCTTCTTTCTTCTGTACTCGTAAATGGAGGTGCACTTAGATTCTCAAAAACGGTTGATTTTTATCTGGGCCACTTGGTAAGAAATGTCTGACAAAAGTGCACTGTCTGATTCAGATGCAGCGATTGCTGAAGAAATAGAATCTTCAGGGAGTTCTGCAGCTGAACCCAGAAAACATCCTCATCAAGTACAGTGTTCCTTACACTTCTGGGTACTTTAAGATCCTCAATTATTACAGTTTCTTGAAGAGCTTCTTTGTTTTTTAGTAAACTTTCAAATGAGATCACCACTCCACCCCATCTAGTTTTACTACAGAGTTTGAGTGTCACTATTTTATTCTTTGCATTCTTTTCTTCCTGCTTCTTCTTAAAGACGGCAGCTACAATATGAGTAGCTTTTACATGTTTTATAACTTTTTGCTCTTCTGTAGATCTTTTGCAGAGTGTCCAACTTCATGATGTCATTAAGAAGCAAGTTTAGCCCATGGGATGCACATCCTATTGCAGTAATATGTGCATATTTATCCATTATGACCTCCCATTCTGCTTTCATGTTACTTGCATTGTCAGTTAGCAACCCAAATACTTTACCACTTCCAATCTTCTCTAGGACTTCACAGATTGTACTACTGATATATTCTGCAGTATGCCTGCTCTCCTGTGCACTGTTTCTGTAAAAAAACTGGCCGAGGTGTTATCACCAAGTTTATGATTCCTTCTCCCCGCACGTTTGTCCATCCATCTGTAAGTACTGCAAGACACAGTGCTTCGTTGATTTTTTCCTTGCACAGATTGCATTACACGCTCATATTCTGACTCTAAAAGAGGCTTGCTCAAATAATGTCTGCTGGGCAAATGGTATGATGGTCTTAGTAATTTAAAAGCCTCTTACCAGTATGCATTTTCAGTTATTGACAATGGCGTCCCAGAAGAATATATTGCTCTTGCAAGAGCTTGGTCAATTTTTTCCTTATCTTCAGGTGTCATCTTGTCTACAAATGAAACTATTGAGAGTCTTTTGTATACAGTTGGTTGCAATATTTGGCTACTTGAGAATGTTGAATGGGCAACCATTTGTGAAGCTGATGTTATTTAAGAAGCAGCAGGACTTCTGGATCGAGAATGTTGGAAAGGGCTACTTGCACTGGATCGAGAATGTTGGAAAGGGCTATTTGCACTTCCATCATCATGAACTACCTCCTCCTTACACCCATGAAGGATTTTTTAATGTCTTCAGGACACTTCTTAATACAAGGATGCGTTTGGTCATCCTAATAGCATTTGGAAATGCATATTTCATTTCACAGTATTTGCAAATCACAATTTGTTTTTCTCAGAAACACTTGCACTGTGGAAATGCTTCCATATTCTAGAAGTTGGTTGCGCCGTTTTGCTGAGGGAGAAAAAAGAAAGGTGTAATTTAGTGGCTAGTTTGCATATATAAACTCTTAAGCTACAGCATGTACAAATTTAGTAATGTACAAACACAAAGCTACAACATGTACATGTTAGTAAATACGCCTCTCTAAACCAATTTGCCATCACAAGTTGTCAGAACAACACTATTTTACAACACCTACTGGAGGAGAGGGCTCCTCAGAGTTAACTGTGAGCGACTTCCCTCCCCTGCAGACTTCACCTTATTGCTAAGGTTGGGTGATTTTTGTCAATTGTCACAAAACATCAGGTTAGTAGGAATTCAATTATGAATTACATAGGTTATGAAAATATACTAATTCAGTTAAAATATAGTTTAATACACTGAATTCAGAGACATTTAAACTCTTACCTTTCAATAAAGAAGTATACTTTCCTTCAGCTCCTTTGTGTTGCTTCTGTACTTCTGTGGATCTCAAGGTCACAGGGCCAGGAGGAGGCAGGTTCCTTCCAACTCCAAAATCTTTATACTTGCTCTGTCTTCTCTCCCGAGACTTTTGAGCAAGCAGGGCAATAAGCTCCTAGTTTCTAATCTCTATAGGAACAAATGGACTGCCAGTGTCCACTCCCAGTCCCTTCTGAGACCTAGTCAGGAGGACAGGAGCAGATCCACCAACCTCTAGATCAAAAGCCAACAATGGAGGAAGTCCTCAAGCCTACAGTCTTGTGAAAATGGCAGTGCCCCCTGGGGGCAGAAATGCATCTTGCTCTTGCATTTGCGAGTTGTACTGTACTGCTTGTCCTCAGTATACAGGAATTGTAATGATCTTTTGATACGGAGATAGGCTAACTGCCTTACATAAACGTCTTCCTATTACATAGTTATTACTTAGAAGACATTTTGGGGGGAGTAAAGGGTAGCAATACAAGAACACCTTGTCTTAAACATTTTATTCATCATTCAAAAAACATATTTCATGAGGGTTTTTTTTATTTCCAAATATTTTCAATTTCCCCCAATTTTTCAGGGAAAAAAAAAGGCCTCGAAAAAAACGGGAAAAAACTTTTTTTCCCCCTGAATTTTTCAGTTTTTTCCCTGGGCTTTCACATCTCTAGTTCTGCATGAACTGCAGCTTCCATGCAGTCATCAAGGACAGCTCCACATAGAGCGCATTGCAGTAGGTCTAGTCTTGAGATTACAAAGGCATGAATGACAGTGTCCAAATAAGAGTATGACAAAAAAAGGACGCAGCCTTCCCACCAGATGAAGTGGGTGAAAGGCAATCCTGGCCACTGCCACAACCTGGCCATCCAGGCACAGCAGCGGATCCAGGAGCACACCAAGGCTACGAACCTGAGTGACCAATGCAGGCTGGACACGATCAGCGATAGCGATCCATACGTCACACATTTGGCCAGCCATCATCACCTTGGTCTTGTCTGGATTCAGCTTCAGTCAGCTTGCCCGCATCCAGTACTCAATGTCAGCGAGGCACCTGGTAAGCACCAAAACTGCAAGACCCAGGTCAGATGTAAAAGAGAAACGGAGTTGGGTGTCGTCCGCATACTGATGGCATCTTACTCCAGTCTCTTCACGATCTCTCCCAGGGGCCTTGGATACACACTGAACATGAGTGAGGACAAGATGGAACCCTGTGGGAACCCACGAGGCAGCTCCCAGGGAGAAGGTGAGCTATGGCCCATCATCGCTCTCTGGGTCCTCCAATCCAGGAATGAGTAGAACCATTCAAAGGTGGTTGTGCACACCTCTGCCAGGTTCTGCAGCTGTGTCAACACCCCAGGATCAACAGTATCAAAGGCCACTGAAAGAGCAAATAAAATCAACAGGGTACAATTTTGCCTGTCGATTTTGCACGCACAGATCGTCAACCAAGGCTAAAAGTACAGTGTTGGTGGCGTGCCCAGGACATAAACCCAACTGAAATGGGGCCACAAATCCAGAAGCATCGAGATGCAGCTGGAGCCGCGAGGCAACCACCTATTCAACAATCTTCTCTAAAAAGGGAAGATTAGCAACGGGGCAATAGCTGGCTGGGGACATCGAGTTTCCTGAACATGGCACAGATGACTGCAGTTTTGAGGCCATTTTGGCACCCTACCATCCTGAAGTGAGGCATTGAGAACCCCAGCCAGCAACTCCCCAGTATCTCCCAACTAGCTTCCATTAGCCAGGATGGACATGGATCTAATTCACAATTGGTTGCTTGCACCACCTCCGCATCAGAGGGCAAGACCATTGAAGCTGATCCAGGCAAACGGACAAGTCTGCAATCCCAAACTCTGACTCTGCAGACCCAGTTGCAGACGTTCTAACTGATCCCAATACATTTTTAGCAATTATGCAAAAACTGAAGCACGTAAGATGATGAAATAAATGCAAAAATAAATTGCTTTCCCCCCACCCCATTTAAGAATATCTTTAATTTGGAGTGAAACCAGCCCCCCTATTTTTAATTATTTTTTAAAAAAATATCAATTTGTGGTGTTCTAGAGCCAGACCTGCATCAAAAGTAGAGCTGCAGCGACTAGCACATTTTCTACCCATGGGTAATACCTGCATTTTTGGGCACCCGAAGGGATATCTAGCCCCCCATTGGGTGCCCGATACCCAAACATAAAGGTATTACTGGGGCATACTGAGGCGCCGATGCCAGCAGTCATGGCTCCCCAGACTGATTTGTCTCACCAGCAACTTACTACTGCTCTCATCTGGTCTCCGCTTGCTGTTCCCTTGTCCTTCCTGACCCCAAATGGGGGTGCATGCCGAACCCATGCGCACCCCTGATATCGGGTCCCCTAGAAACGTGGGACACCTTTTGGGGGTGGTGAATGCAGGTGGGAAGAGGTCTCCTTGCTCCCTCTCCATTCAGAAAAAGGCGATTGGGTAATTCCCTAATGGGCCACGGACGGGGCTGTACTTAAGAATTTTGTGCCCCTAGGCCCTTCTCAGGCTGCTGCCGCCAAGCCCCACTCCCATACTGCATATTCATGGGTGGGGGAGCCCTGTGGGAATGACGTGGCGTGCATGCCCGCAGTGGATGGGGCGACATCTCCCCTCCAGATAGGATGTCCACTTCCATCCAGAAGGAAAGCTAGAAGTCTTATGCAGCAAACTTATGTCTTATGCCCTTGCCCAAGAAGAAAGAGCAATCTGAAGAGCAACTAGGTTCCACAAGCGTGTTGGAGGTGGTGATGCTAGGATCTTTCCCACACCTAACCCTTAGTCTGGTTCAATTTCCTAAAATATTCTGATTAACGTTAGTTTCAGCAAGGAATGTACATAAAAATGCATTTGTGTGTTTGATAAAAAACTCTCCCAGTTGTCTTCTACAAATACACTTGTTCAGGAAGTGGCCAAGTTTGAAAAAGGAAAAACTTTGAAAAATAAAGCACCGTAACAGTAATTTATAATATATTATAGGTTTACAAATATTAGTTGGGCTGTGATGCAGTTACAGAGTTACTGACCTTTGTTGAAAAACTGAGTGACTTTAAAATTGTTTGTTTCATTTTTGTTTTAAAGACTATGCACATTTAGATTACTTTTTTTGTCTTTGTGGAGAGCTCTACTGTCAGATTTACATAGATTTGGAAACCTGACTTATGCTTACTCATGATTAAGTGCCATTGATTTCAATGCAGCTTACTCTCAAGTAAGTGTGCTTAGGATTGTATCCAAGGTCTAGAAATCTAAAAAAGGGAGCTCAAGAAGACAGAACTGAGAGATTTCCACAAATTGCCATAGTTTTAGTTTAAAATAACCTTGCTATGATTATGCAGATCCTTTGCTGAGAAGCTAATAGTGACTGTCAAACTGAGTTATGGGGATTTGCATAAAGTACCGTTATCGAGGAATAACTACATAGCTATTATGCAAATGAGACTCCCACAGTCAGAAGTCACAGTGGAGGAAATGCAGCTGTGTTGCTAACAAATTGTACAAGACCTCTGAACTCTTCGGGTGAAATCAAACAAGATGATCGCTTGCTGGAGTCCTTGTTCGGTCTGTGCAGTCCCCACTTGCATATTTTAGCGTGTCTGGCCTAATAAATGGGCAACTCTTGCATGCATTGTGCCTTTTGAGCAGCCCCTATTCACAGGCTTAGCCTGACAAACCTAACAAGATGAGGGAGGTGTTCTTCCCCGCCGCGTGTGCTGCTCAGCTCACACCCCTCCCCCCAGTATTGTGCAGCAGTGGCAAACTATGGGAAGAAGCCACCCCAGCTGTTTCTTCTGGGCTATTCTCAGTCCAGGAGGCAGTCCAGCACCTATTGTCCCCATCTACCCATGGTGGGTTCATAACTACCAGCTGTTGGTGGCTGGAAGTAACATTTTGCTGTGCACAAAATGCTGAGTGGATTAGATCTGTTTTAGCTGAAAATGTAGCCAGTCACAGGACACTCACCTTTTATTGGCAGCTAGCATGCAAGACGGAGCTTGTGATATGAAAGATAAGATGGTGTATGTTCCCTAGGCTGTTAATGAGCTGATAATTGCTCATTAAGCTTAAGGGAATATAGCCCCTAGCAGCCTCTTACTAATGGCTGTTTAGAAAGTACAATCAACAGCCAGGCACATGTTTCCCTCATGCCCATCTGGTAGCAGTTGGCAGCTGGAATTCACCTTTTGCTATGTACCCAATAAATCACTTACTTTATTGAGCACCTATAGTGAATGTTTAAGACAAATGTAAAATTCCAAAACAAAAGTGTGTGTTGTCGCCACTCGGTTTCTATTAGGAACAACGATGTACAGTTAGTGGGGCTGGGATGAGGATTCTTGCTGGAGCCCAAATGGCCGGACTGCTTGTGGTGCCCTGTGCCCCTGCACAGTTGGAGGAGCAAACAGATGTGGGACTCCCCACACCAGGCACAGGGAGCTGGGAAAAAGGAAAGGAGCTGAGGCAGCACCCTGAGAATGCCCTCTTCCGGCCTGAGCCAGGTCCCTCTCCCTACACAGAGCCATGTGTGGGTGGGCAGATACTATTCCATTTTTTCTCTTCCATTTTCTGTTCAAATCCCTGCATGGGTCCCTTTCCACATAAAGGCCCTTTACTACTTCTAAATTGTTTCCCACCTGTAAACCATCCCCAGTTCCATTGCTGCAGGACTTCATTTGGCATTTTTAAAGTTAACCTAGCAATATTGTTCAGACCCATATTGTGTAAAAAAAAAAAAAATTAACTAAATTTCTTCTCTTCTTCCATTCTGATGCTAGCTTTCCCTGCTTCATGAAGACTTGCACAGGCCTAATGTTTAGCCAGTTACTGACTTGACCTGTGTACTAGAAATTAGTCATTGTGTTGATTCCAGACTTGTATCAGTTTCTGGAAAGTTATCCCAGGACTCTTTCCAGTTTGCAGAAGGAAAGCAGTTTGCTTTTATAGCAATGCCCCATGCCACTGAAGCAACTAGTTTGACCTCTCATTCACAAATACAACCACCTCAAGCAGAAAAAGAACAGGAGCTATAAATTATGGCAGAAATAAACAAAATCTTTTTTCCGTGTGTTTTTGTTATAGGTGGGGAAACACTACTTGAAGCTAGCAGAAGAACAGGATGAAGAGCTCAACAGCTGTACTGCTGTTGACTGGCTGATCCTGGCTGCTAAGCAGGGCCGAAGGGATGCTGTCAAGCTGTTGCGAAGATGCTTAGCAGACCGACGAGGTAGGAGCCTCCTTGAGAATTGTAGCTATTTGTCTGTTTTATGTACAGAGTGCTTTGAGCCAAAGGCTGCATTGCTCAAACCTTGTTTCAAGAGTAATCTTGTGAGACTAATGCGGGGTAGGCAATTTGAGGATTGTAGCCAAAGTGTGTGAAATGAGATTTGTATTAGAATACATATTTTAATAAGGTCCTATTTGGAGCAAATATGTTCTGGAGCACCTGGCATCTTCAAGTGCCAGTCGTATGTTAGAATAAATCATTGAGATAATGGGACTCAATTGATACAGTTCATGTAAGTATTTGTACCAATTGGACACTTGAATTCCTACATTGGATGCTTGCCTCCAGCTGCTTTACATCGAAACTCCCCTTGATTGGGTCCTAAAGGCATAATTTTACATCTCCATACTCATGTCATTCTCCTGTCTCCTTTTATTATTCTTAATTCTCTCTTTCCTAATTCCCTCTGACCACCTTCTTTCTCTTGATTCATATTTTCCTTTTTGCTATATCCTGAACTGTCCTTCCAGGTATTGATTTTGTTCTTAAAACCCACTTCTGTATTCAGGAGCTCGTTTTCAGTACCTTTTCCCTCATTGGCCTGTCTACTTCATCCTTTTTACCAATACTCTCTCTGTATGTTATCCTCTGTCTTGTCTGGTTTTAGGTTGGAGCAGCAAACATCTCTTAGCGAAGAGCTGTGTAAATTTAAGATGCTGTATTAATGATTTTTGTTGTTGATAAGCTACAGGCTCAGGGGGAATAAAACTGAGAAGCTTGAGCATTTAAAACATGAATTGGTTTGTTCGAGCACTTTAAAACTGTTAAGCTAATATATTTCAAGAATGTCTATCATTTCTTTCTGGGATGTGGGATAATAGTATCTTAATGCACTTTTCTTTTATTGAGGCATCACTTCTGAGAATGAGCAAGAAGTGAAGAAATTATCATCCGAGACCGATTTGGAGAGAGCTGTGAGAAAAGCTGCCTTAGTCATGTACTGGAAATTAAATCCAAAGAAGAAAAAGCAGCTGGCAGTTTCTGAACTGTTGGAAAATGTCGGTCAAGTGGACAATGAAGGTTGGTATCCAGTACCACGCACAATGTATTTATCGTGCAGTTGTTTGATAAAATGAAAAGCATGGTATAATTGAACAATGATTGTGAGAGAAGGAAAAAAAAGGAAAAGTACATAAAAACAAGAAGTGTTAAAACTTAATCAAGGGAGTGTTGCTGTGGTAACATGTTTGAGTTGAAATTCTCAGCCATCCTCTTACGTTATCACAAATGAAAGCTTTTTTTAACTAAAGTTTGACACTATTCTTTATATGGGTTCTACTTATTTAGTAGCTGAGCACCTCACAATCTCTTTAATGTATTTTATTCTCTCATCATCTCTGTGAGGTAAAGAACTAGCATTAACCGCATATCACTCATGTAGAACCGAGGAGAATAGGACGCAGGTTAGTAGACAAGGATCTCATGGGAAATTTGTGGCAGAGCAAGATGATCAGTGTTAGATCAGCTGAGCCCAACACGTTTTCTATGCAAATAGTTGGGGTGTGGCGGGTCCTGTGGTAGTGTGGGGAGCTGGACTGACCCTTGAGGCTCCTTCCAGCTCAAGGACTCTGACAATACATTTATTTATTTATTTCCAACATTTATATCCCGCCTCTCCTGCCTAAGCAGCTCGAGGCGGCTTACAAAATTAAAATATTTAAAAATATACATAAAAATATATAAAATACATAATAGGGGGCATAAAAAAAAATAAAAAACCCATCCTCCCCATTTATTTATTTAAATGTATATGCTGCCCTTCCCATCAAGATTCGGAGAGACTTACGATCAATAAAAACATCTAAAGGTTCCCTTGCCCCCCAACTTTTTCCTTCCTTTTTCCTTCCCGCCACTCAACCATGCCTTCCTGCCAAATGTCTGACCCAATAAAAGGGTATTACAGCATTTCTGGAAGATGAGCAGGCTCAGGGTTAAACGTACCTCCAAGGGGAGGGAGTTGCCTAATTATGGGGCAGCCACCGAGAAACGCCTCTCTGCGTGCCCTAGCTGTAAAATCTCCACGGGCAGAGACTGCGATGGGACATGAGGGAGTGGGAGGTCTTTCAGATACTCGAGGTCGAAGCCGTTGAGGGCTTTATAGGTCAAAAACAGCATCTTGGATTGTGCCCAGAAAGCTATGTGGTAGCCAGTGCAGATTCTGTTGCACAAGTATAACGTGCTTCTGGCAACCCACCCCTGATGGAAGATGTGCTACCGCATTCTGCATCGACTACAGCTTCCAAATAGTCATCAAGGGCAGCCCCATGTGTAGAACACGTTGCAGTAATCTAGTTTCAAGGTTACACAGGCATGGGCGATGGTGGTCAAATCTAAATCTGTTGGCAAAGGTCACAACCTTCTCACCAGAAATAATTGGCAAAAAGCACTCCTGGTCACCAGCTCAACCTGGCAATTCAGGCGCAGCAGTGGATCGAAGAGCACCTCAAGGCTGAAAACCTGTTTGACCAAAGGAGGCTGGACCCCATCAATAACGGGATTCTCCCTGCCAAGAATGAACAAAACCACTCAAGGGCAGTGCCGCGAACCCCTGCTAGGTCATGCAGCCATGCCAACAGCACCCCATGATCAACTGTATCAAAGGCTTCTGAAAGATATAACACAATCAACAGGGTACAATTTACAGTAATAGTAATAATAAAGTATTTTATATAGTGCCAGCAATGTACCTAGTGCTTTACAACTGTTAAAAGTGGACAGGGTCGAGGGAGAACTGCGCATGCGCCGGCAGAGCTAGTCGCGGGAAGCTCGAGCTCCGCCGAAGCGCTAAAGAAACCCCCCGAAAGGTGATAAATTTTTTTTAAAAGAACCTCACCCCAGCCGACGAAAAGAACTGACCCACATGCCGGGTAAGAAAAAGGGGGAACTGAAAGGGCCCAGTAAAGGGGGCATTAAGAAGTTTTGTCTCCAAAAGCCCCAGCACAGTCAATTGGCGAGGGAGGAGAAAATGGCGGCGCGTGCCACGCAAACGGATCCCCCGGAGCCAGAGCAAAATGATAATGAAATGCTCTGCATCTTAAAACACATACAGAAAGACTTTAAAAAAGCAGAGAAAGATAGGGAAAAACTTTTTAATGATATGGTCACAATGAAAAAAGATATTGAAGCTGGGGGAAAAAAAAAAGTCATCACAAAAAGAGTGGATGCAGTGGAGACTAGAATTTCAGAAACAGAGGATCAAGTGGTTAAAACAGCAGACCTGGCTGAAAACACGCATAAACAAATAGACTGGATCTCAGAAAAACTGGAGGATCTAGAAAATAGATCAAGAAGCTCCAACTTCAGGATTGCTGGGGCAAAAGAAGGCATAGAAACGGAGGGCATGGTGAACTTAATATGGAAGATACTGGAAATCATCTTCCCAGAAACACCAAGGCTATAAGCCAAAAATAGACAGGGCTCACCGAACAGGGCGCCCCCCCTAGAAATGAAACCGAGCTTACACGAATGATGATATTTAAACTAACCTATTTCCAAGACAAAGACAACATACTAAAAATGGCCAGGCAGAAGAGAACAGAGCTGGAATTTAACAACACAAAGATAAAGATTTTTTTCAGACTATGCTCAAGAGACCATGCAAAAAAGAAGGAACTGGATAAAGTATATGGGAACACTGAAAGAGGAAGGAATGGATCCACAACTTTGGCCTCCTGTGAAGCTGGTGGTAATGCACAGAGGGAAGAGAAAAATCTTCACAGACCCAGAGACCTTTCTGCATTGTAACAGACCCCAAAGAAAAGCGATGGAGGAGCAAGATTGAACAGACACAGAAAGGAATGCGGGGTGAGAATTGAGACAAATATGGAAATATAACGTTGAAATCACCAAACAAAAATGAAGGGTAATATGTGAAACAAAGGGAGGGGGGGGAAGATATAAAGAAGGGGGAAGGAAGGGAGGAGGAGAGGAAACCCCCCTAAAACAGAGATTGCTTGGCGGGCAGCAGAGCACAATATAGACTAAAGGGAAAGAAAAGAGAGGGAAGATGATAAGATCACCGCGACTAAGTTCTCCTAGAAGGGATAGGGGAGAAAAAGGGAAAATAAAAAGAGATAAAGGAAAAAAATGAAGAAAGAGGTCATAGGGAAGGGCAAAGAAACAAGAAGGATAAGAGAAGACGAAAGGAAAGGGGTAATAGAGTTGTATCCTGTCCAGTTGACAGGAAAGTTGGGGAGGGGGGGTGTTAGCCGGGGAAGGAATATCAGAATGGTAGCTGGTAAAAAAGGGGGGGGAAATGCGGGAGGAAGACTGAAAAGAATAAGAATAATAGATTATGGCTAACATAAGATTTTTATCTTGGAACGTAAAGGGACTGATTAAGAGGCGAAGAGTGAAAAACATGATTATGGAAAAAGGGGCAGACATTTTCTTTTTGCAGGAAACGCACCTGCTACAGGGGGATATATATCTATATCTATATCTATATCTATATATCTATATATATATATATATATATAGATTTCAAGCAAAAAGATATAAATATATATATACAGCATGTGCCAAAAAGAAAAAAGTGGGGGTTATGATTGGAGTAAATGGGGAAAGAAGCTTTGAACATAAAAAGACAATAACAGACAAGGAAGGAAGATTCCTTATGGTAAATGGGATTCTAGAAGGGGAAAAGGTCTCGCTTGTGAATATATACGCACCTAATGAAGCAACAGGGGAATTTTTACAGGAGGCATGGGAGAAAGTTGCACACCATACATATGGAGCAGTTATAATACAGGAGGACTTTAACACAATACTTACCAGTAAGGATCACTCAAATAATATAAGGTTAAAGAAATGGCAGACAGAAATACACAAGGGACTAAGAGACAACAACTGGGTAGATGCATGGAGGTACTGGAATCCTACTGCTAGAGAATACACCTTTTACTCACAGGTACATAAAACATACACCAGGATTGATCATGTCTGGATGGACATGCAAACTATAAATAGATGTACAAATTCACAGATATGCCCAAATGTGGTATCAGACCACTATGCCATCATAACAACAATAGCATTGAACACCCAGAAGCAAGGGGGCCCAAAAAAATGGAAAATGAACAAAACCTTAATTAAAGACAAGGAGACTAGGGAAACAATAGAGGAATCCATAAAGGAATGCTTTGAAATTAATAAAGACTCGGTCACATCTCCCCAAGTCTTATGGGAAGCAGCAAAGGCAACGATAAGAGGGACATATATATCATTGGGGGGCACAAAAAAAAACAGGAAAGGAAATATATAGCGGGATTATATGATCAGCTGAAAAAGTGGGACGAAATCAATAAAAAGAAGCCCTCAGGGGATATACACAGGGAGATTCACAAAACCAAAGCACTGATAAACACGTATGAAACAGAAAAAACAATGAGGCAATTGGAACATATAAAAGCATTTTATTTTGAACATGGCAACAAAACTGGCAAGGCATTGGTGAATTTAGTTAAAAAAACAAAGGAAGGACAGTGCCATTACAGAAATAGTGCAAAATAATTGTAAGACCAAAAAAACCCAGAGGAAATAAAGATGGCCTTTTTAGACTTCTACACCCAGTTGTACGCCTCCAAAAAGCCAGAACCTGAAAAAATAAAACAATTTTTGGATAAGTATGATATCCCTAAATTGAACCCAACACAATGCAACTACTTAAATGCCCCAATCAGCAAAGAGGAGGTAAAGAAAACAATAAAATCATTAGCAAAAAATAAGGCAATGGGCCCTGATGGATACCCGGCAGAATTTTACCAGGCATACGCGGGTATACTGACACCATTTCTAGTGGAAACATATAACGGCATATTAACAAAAGGTTCAATGCCAGAAAAATTCTACGACGCCATGGTGGTCTTAATACAGGACAGACCAAAGGAATACGGCGAAAATTATAGACCAATCTCATTAATCAATGTAGATTGCAAAATTTTCACAAAAATACTAGTTACTAGACTAGCAGCTATAATAACAGAAATTATGCACCAAGACCAAGTGGGTTTTATATCTAATAGACTTGGGACAGACAATGTAAGAAGAGTAGTGAATATGGTCCACCGTATCCAAGAAAATAAAATTCCATCAATCATAGTCTCAGCAGATGCATATAAGGCTTTTGATTCCATAGAAAGGCAATGTCTCATAAGCACACTAGAAAAAATGGGATTTAGGGGGAACTTCATAAAATGGATGAAGGCCATTTACTTGAAATCAAGAGCCCAATTACTAATAAACAGTGAACTAATCGAACCACTCTCGGTAGAAAGAGGAGTTAAACAGGGCTGCCCATTATTATTTGACATCACTTTGGAAATATTAGCCATAGAAATCAGGCAAGAAAAAGAGATACAAGGGGTAAACATTAACAAGAGACAACATAAACTCGCGTTATACGCAGACGATATGATATTGTTCATAACAGAGCCTGAAAAATCTGTGACCATACTAATGAAAAAGATAGAGGAATTTGGAAACATTTAAGGATATAAGATAAACTATAGGAAATCAAATACATTAATTTTGGGAGCAGAGGGCAAGAGGCGAATGCAAATAAAACAAATTATCCCCTTCCCAGAGAAAGAAATTAGCATAAAGTATTTAGGGGTACAAATAACTAGAAACAGTAAGGATCTATATAAGGAAAACTTCCCACCCTTGATTAATCAAATTAGGGAAGAAATGAAGACATGGGCGAATTTGGCAATCTCATGGTTAGGGAAAATGAATATCTTCAAAATGATTATACTCCCTAAAATCCTGTACAAATTCATGGCATTGCCAATCGCAATACCTACAAATTTTTTTAGACAATGTAATAAAATCTTAATGGAACATGTTTGGGGAAATAAGAAACCTAGAATTAGAAAGAACTCATTACACGGACATAAAGAGAAGGGTGGTGTAAACCTACCAGATCTCCAATTATATTACAGTGCAGCAGTGCTAAATGCTCTGCCCAATTGGTACAACGAGGACAAAACCCCCCCCCCAGTGGGCTGGAATGGAATGGGGCATGTTAAAAATCACAAATTTCAGAAAATATCTGACAGACAAGGGCAAGATTAACGGGGTAACATGGAAACAACATCCCTTTGCTGGGACAGCAATGAAAAAATGGGATGAGACAGCAAAGAAAATGAAAATACTCACCATACACGGACATCTCCAGAGACTGGTCAGAGGGAGGGAGGAGCATATCAAACCTACAAAAGAAATTGAGAGAGAAAAAGATTAGGAGAGCGGGTCAACTACTCCAGGGGAAAAAATTCATAACACTCCAAAAATGTAAAAAAATAATACAGGGGGAGGCAGACATTTTTCAATACATAAGCTAAAAAGCTTGTTTACAAAAAAGGTAGAGGAGGAACATTTTAAGAGACCAGCCCAAAATATGGAAAAGACCCTTTTTGAGTATACGGGTAATAAAGGCAGGATATCTAGAATCTACGAGCAACTAAACAACATATGGTATAAAGAGGAACACAAATATATGGGAGAAGGATTTAAATAAACAAATGAGTAAACAGGAGAAGGTTGATATCTGGAACCATATGCACAAATGTTCAAGGGCATTACAGTTTAGGGAAATACAAATAAAGCTAATAATGAGATACTACTTAACCCCAACAAAAATAGAAAAAATTGGAAGGGAGGAGAGTGGATTATGCTGGCGGTGTTGTGGGGAGAGGGGCACATATATACATTGTTGGTGGGAATGCAGTATTATAAAACAGTTTTGGACACAAATTTGGGAATGCGTAAATAAAGTTGCAGGAACCCTAGTGCCCTTTAATTCAGAGACGGGACTGCTGGGGAAATACCCAGAGGCAAAGAATATACAAAAAAGGGCAGACTCATGCAAAAAGCTCTGCCTGGTGGCAATTAGTATAATTGCAAGAAAATGGAAAGACAGAAAAGGACCCACCTTTGCGGAGTGGATTAATCATCTCTGGTACATGTTCTCCATGGAAAAGATTATGGTGGGATTGGGAGAACAAAAGCAACGTAAAGACTTTGAAGCAACATGGTACCCCTGCATGACAGTAATGCAGCGTGAAACAGTTGAAACAGACGAAAACGCATACTTGTTCGATTTTTATATATAAGAAACAAAGAGACACTGGACCCGGCAAGTTGGGAGTGGGGGGAAAGGGAGGGACATGAGAGCACAAGAAAACAAACTCTATGATTGTAACATGTGAATATGAAATGTTGGGTTGTTTAAAGTTGTTAAAAAATATTTATTTATTTTTTAAAAAGTGGACACGGTCCCTGGAAAGACAAAAGAGGGAAGATGACGGGTGGGGGCAAACAGAGGGAGAGACAAGAATACATTCATGAAGGTGGGCAGTTGCAGGTACATGTGCTTAGCTTAGTTAGGTAGGGGAAGGTGATGCTGGGAAAATCAGGAAGGGGGCTAGGGGGATGAAGAGCTAGGGAAGGCCTGATGAAAGAAGTAAGTTTTCAGCAGGGATATGAAGGTTGGGAGGGAGGGAGTTCCAGGTGTGGGGGCAGCAAGGGAGAATGGGAGAAGATCCTTTGAGGAGCAGGGGAGCCGTGAGCATTGGATCCAAGAGCACCCCAAAGCTGCGAACCTGAGTGACCAAAGAAGACTGAGGAGCAGCGGAGTTGTCAACCCAAGGCCACAAGCTCAGTCTTGGTGCCATGCCCAGGACGAAATCCTGACTGACATAAGGCCCAGGAATCTTAACAACATTGAGGTGTACCTGTGGCTGAGGCAACCACTCGTCCAACCTAGCTAGCCCACCATCCCAGCGGGGACAAAGCAGGGCAGAGATCTGGGCCCTCGGAAGGTAATGGTCCGACCAGGGCAATGGTGTCATAACTACGCCCCCGATAATTGGAACCCCCGTTTCCAGACTAGTGCAAAACATTAAATCGAACGTGTGTCCAGCCTCCTTTGTCAGGACAGATATTATCTCGGATAGATCCATGATTGTCAGGGTGGCCATGAAATCATGCACTGCCTCTGAAAGACCAACCTCTGTGTCTTATGTTGAATTTGCCCAACACAGTTCCCTGTTGGGTGAGGAGTGGCTTCTCTCACCTTCGGTTGCAAAGCAGGTCTGGAGGGGGAAGCTTGCAGATGACACCAAGTTATTCAAGGTAGTTAAAACACAAGCAGACTGTGAGGAACTGCAACGGGATCTTACAACACTGGGTGCCTGGGTATCTAAATGGCAAATGAGATTTAGTGTGGACAAGTGCAAAGGGATGCACGTAGGGGAAAATAATCCAAACTATGCGTACACAATGCTGGGTACTAAGCTAGGAGTTACCACTCAGGAAAAGGATCTGGGGGTGGTTGTGGACAATACAATGAAATCCACAGCGCAGTGCTTTGCAGCAGTCAAAAAAGCAAACCGAATATTAGGAATTATTCAGAAGGGGATAGAGAATAAAACGGAGGATGTCATAATGACTCTATACAAATCAATGGTGTGACCGTACCTCTAATATTGTGTGCAGTTCTGGTTAACCCATCTCAAAAAAAGAAATAGCTGAACTAGAAAAGGTACAGAGAAGGGCAACAAAAATGATCAAGAGCATTGAAGGGCTCCCGTATGAGGAGAGACTTGGTAGGTTGCGGCTCTTCAGTTTGGAGAAGAGATGACTGAGAGGAGATACGATAGAGGTATATAAAATTATGGGTGGTGTGGAACTAATAAACAAAGAGCTCTCAGCTAGTACGAGAACTAGGGGACACTCCATGAAACTCATGGGTGGCAAGTTTAAAACAAATAAAAGAAAATATTTTTTCACTCAGCGTATAATTGGGTTGTGGAATCTAGTGCCAGAGGCCGTGGTAAAGGCCAGTACTGTAGCTGAGTTTAAAAGAGGTTTGGACAAGTTTCTGGAAGATAGGTCCGTTAGCAGCTATTAGCCAGACAGGATCAGGGAACATGATGGGAGCTGAGGGAAAACAACAGGGAATGGATCCCCCATTGTGACCTGTTGGGTGCTTCTCCCAAGCCACCGTGATTGGCCACTGTCGGAGACAGGATGCTGGGCTAGATGGACCATTGGTCTGACCCAGTATGGCACTTCTTATGTTATTACTGCTATGGCCTGAATGTATTTCTCCAGAGGATTGCTGTGTGCATGTCTGCCTTTTGGTTTGAAAAGCTGCTGCCGTCCATGTGCTGCATCTTTTGCCAGCATTGTAGCAGCTGTTTGTTCACTTAATAATTACTTTGACTTTTGGTGAACTTGTGTTGCCAAACAGATGGTGAAAAGCAACCTGGCCCGGTTCCAAAGTCTCTACAGAAGCAGAGGAGGATGCTGGAGCGCTTAGTAAGCAGTGAATGTAAGCAGATGTTTCTTGTTTTGAAACTTCCATTATAACTTTCAGTTTGGGTTTGATTTGCTAAACAATCTTGCACTTGCTCTAAGTTTTAGTCTAAACCTCAGCATTTTAACAGGAACATGTTACTACCTTCAGACTGTACATTTTTGTTGTCCTGATTTACCACTTAATTATTTTGTTTATTTCATTATTTTACTCGTGTTATTATTTATCAGATCATAGGTTCTTTTCCCCCAGGAATTCAAATTGAGACCCCTAGGGAGATGAATTCAAAAGGCACAACCATTTATTTCTCAAAGTGAAGTGTTACATTGTAAATAAAATAACTACAACAATGAGATTAGGTGCACTAGAAACGTGGTCTAACCGACTTAATCTCTAACAACTTGTATGGAGTATTAAGCTTAACTTGAAGCTACTAACAAAAGAATAATATGTAAATGAAAAATCAGTTGGTACTTATTAGTATAAAAGACAAATAATAAATGATACACAAAATAATAATAATCCTCTATTTTTATATAGTGCACACACCCACCATGGCACTCTGAGTGGTTTGCAAAGAACTAATTAATATTAAACTAAATAGTATTATTAATAACAGATTAAGCTAAAAGTATAATTTAAATAAATGCTAAAATAAACATTAAATGCAATAGTAAATATGATAAATGTATAAGAAAATAGACATATATTTACAGTAAAAATCATAGGCACTAAAACGGAAGATGTAGGCACAGGACAGGAGTAAAGTATTAGTTACCATCCTTGTTCTGACAGGTTCACGTCGTAGATCTTATTGACAGAGAGAGAGAGAGTGGCTCCCCAACATGGCAAAATCGGTTATTATGTGCGATCTCTTTTATAGGATTTGATTCTTTGCATTTTCCCCTAGCCTAGTCAATAGCTTACAATCCCATTAAGGAATACATCAGTAACAACATCTCCCCCCCCCCCCCCCCCTTTACCTTATCCCAATCACATTGCTCCACAAGGGCAATGTGTAGAATATGTCAGTGCCCCTCGTGGTCACACGTGTCACAGCTTCCAGCTGGTCAGAATCAATTTTAAATCTTAGAAATGTTTATATTTCTTCCCAGCTTTCTGTTACTACTTATTGCGTAACTGAGATGATGTAATAAAACTTGGGCAAAGGTTATTTAAATAAGCTCATCTCCAAACTGGGAGTTTTTCTTTTCTTTTCCTAGGCCCTAGGTTCTCTAACTGTGGGGGTAAACTTCCAAGGGGCCACAGATGGTGTTCTGGGGAAGTGTGAGAAGGAGCCCATCTCGCAAATGCCTAACTTCACGCTGTCACTGAGCTAGGGGGAAATCTCCCAAATAATGGGGATGGAAATTGATGGAGGGGAGAGAGTTGATGAGTTAAGAGGTAGGGAGAAGGAAAGCAGGAGGAGGATGGAAAACGGGGAGAGGAAGAGGGAGCAAGATCGTACCTGGTGTGTATATGGTGCGGGTCTCAACTATGACACACAAGTGGAAGGGGGATGTGCAGCTCAAAGTGTGGGAACTGCTGATCTGGGCCGTTCTCCTAATGACATTGCTTTGCACGTGATCTAGCACAAGTGCCCCCCATCCCCTGCAACGGTCTTTTTTTTTTTCAGTGGCATCAAGTCTTCTGGTTGCTCATGTCTCAGGACCATATGGAAGATCTGTACTTCTCCAGGAATTTGCATAGCTGCCTCTTAAGCATTCTGAGACAGATATCAGGTGCTGGTTCTTACCTATAAAGCCCTGCACGGCTTTATAGATCGCAGACAAGATTACTCCGATCCGGAGTAACTTTGACACCGGGTTGGAAGCAGTGGGTGAGGAGCACAAGGTTCTGGAGGCACCGTCTGGTCGATCTTTCTGGGAGGAGTTTTGGGAAGTGACGCCGGCCAATGCAGTGGATGTCCTGGGGTCTGTTAGAGCCACAAGTTGTGAATTAGATCCATGCCCGTCCTGGTTGGTGAAAACCTCCAGGGAGACATTGGGGATGGTGCTGTCGAGGGTGGTCAACGCATCCCTCCAGCAGGGGAGGCTGTCGCCTAGTCTCAAGGAGGCTGTGGTGCGCCCCCTTCTGAAGAAGCCATCTCTGGATGTGGGTGCACTTGCCAGCTACCGCCCCGTCCCTAGTATCGGTTTCCTTGACCCTTTTCAGTCTGGGTTCCGACCTGGCTATGGTACTGAGACGGTGTTGGTGGCCCTGGTGGATCATCTCCATTGGGACATGGATGCAGGATGTTCAACATTTTTCATCCTGCTAGATCTCTCAGCCGTTTTTGACACCATGGGCTGCGGCTGAGACAGCTACGAGACCTGGGGGGTCTGGACGGGACCGTCCTCGGGTGGTTCTGCTCATTCCTCTCGGGGAGAAGCCAGCGGGGAGTGGTGGGGGCTGAAACCTCAAGCCCCCGGGCCTTGACCTGCAGCGTTCTGCAGGGTTTGATTCTGTCTCCGTTATTATATAATGTATATATGCAGCCCCTGGGGTAGATAGGGTTCGGGGTGCGTTGTCACTATGGTGACAATATGGTGATGATACTTAACTGTACCTCTCATTTTCAACTGACCCAGGTCCTCGATACTATCCCAGTGTTTGGAGGCCGTGGGGTATTGGATGCAGCAGAGCAGACTGAAACTTAATCCCGATAAGACGGAGGTGATAGTGGTGGGAAGGGCGAGGGGGGTGCTGGCTCCTCCGGTGGTGGTGGTGGGGTCTTCCCTCCTGTAGCCTAGCAGGTCCGGAGTCTGAGGGTGCTGTTGGATTCAGACCTCCGTCTGGATTGGCAAGTGGAGGCGGTGGCTAAAGCCGCCTTCTGCCAGCTGTATCTAGTACAGAGGCTCTGTCCATACATATCTAGGCCTGACCTGACCACTCTCATCCATGCCTTCATCACCTTGAGCCTGGAATACTGCAACACGCTCTACGTGGGGCTTCCTCTGTTTCTGGTCTGGAGGCTGCAGCTAGTGCAGAATGCGGCGGCCCGTCTCCTAACAGGGATGGGTTGGTGGGAGCACATAACAGCGGTGCTCCACACTTTGCACTATAGCGTACCGGGCCAGATTCAAGGTGTTAGTTTTGATTTATAAAGCCCTACACGGTCTTGGCCCCTCATACCTCGGGGACCACCTTGCCTTCCGCGTCTCAGAGCGATCCCTGCGGTCTGTGGGGGGCGCCTTCCTGGAGGTCCCCCGTTTAGGCGGGGGGCCACAATGGAACAGGCGTTCTTGGTGGCTGGGCCGCGACTCTGGAATTCCCTCCCAGAGGAAGCTTGCCTGGCCCCGGGTCTGCTGGCGTTCTGCCGAGCCTGCAAGACCTGGCTGTTCGCCCAGGCCTTCGGAGGGGAGGGTGGGTTGGGTTTTTGTGGTGTTTGTTTTATGGGTGGGATTTTAATTATGGGGGCGGTTATGCCTCCTTTTAATCCTGGTTCTGTTTGCAGGGCCCTGTGTGAATATTAAATGTGGCTTTATTTTTGTAAGCTGCCCCAGGCTGCCTTTGGCAGGAGGGGCAGGGTAATAAGTGTGAATAAATAAATAAATATCCTACATCGGGATGGGGAACCTTTTCCCACCTAGGGGCCACTTTAAAAATTAGTACAAGCTCTGAGGGCTGCATAGTTTCTGAGGGTGGAAGTGCTTAAGGAGTGGGCTCAGGAAGAGGAGGGTCCAAATCGCTGATCTGCCCCTTACTGTTTTGTGCCTTCCTTCATCTCTGCTCCCTTCTGCTGAGCTCTGTTGTATCCATTATTTGACACTAATCATCCCCTGAGACATTTAATGTTAGGTAGCTGGTGTAGCTGCTAGCCTCTAATCTGCATTGTTCTGTAGGAATCTCACTCATGTCAGTGTTTTCTTTACTCCTTTTGTGTTTATTGGGTATTTTTAGTTCCCTCTGCCTGGCATCAATTCCATGGACCAAATCTACCACGTTGTTGGCCATTAGCACAGTACTGTCTGCATACTGCTGCTCTGCCATGCCTTTCCTGAGGAATATGGGGTGGGTGGGTTGGGTTAGGGAGGGGTAGCGTTTTGAATTCTTTTTTATTTGATCTTAATTGTATTTGTTTGTTTTTAATCTGTTTTTAACATCTTATTAGCCGCCCCGAGATGCTTTCAGCAGGAGGGGGTGGCATACAAATGTCATTATAAATAAATAAATAAATGTAACTCCGGGATCAGCAAAGTTCCCAAGCCCAGACGTTGCACACCAACATTTTCAAATCGTCAAGAGCCACAAGACACTTTACGCTGATCATCAACTTCCCCCAGTCCTGGAGACAGGGGAACGTGGCTTCCCCCTACTCCTCTTGGATCAAAGCTCCAACTTCCAGGCAGTCCAGCGGGTTTGGGCAGCAGTAACGGTGCGCAAACTGCCCTTTCTCCCCTTGCCCCCAGGAGGCTTTGATGGTAGTGGCAGTGGAAATGGTAACTCGGCTTCTCATGCTCCTACGGGAGCTGCATGGACACACCCCCAGGCTCTCTGGCAAGACACGTAGTACAGGTTCCTGTGTGGCTCCCGAGCTGCCATTTGCCCACCTTTGGCCTACTACAAGAAAGAAGGTCTCTGAATGGGGAGACCTGACAAGATCTGTGGTTACTTGTGCTACTACACAGTCTAACTTGGTTCTCAGGAGCTTGCCTCTTTAGGGCTCCATCACAGTGCTGCCACTCTCCCACATCCTGTCTTGGAAGGAATTTGAAAACTCGGAGGTTTCAGCTGTCTCAAAAGAGAATGCTACTTAAACTGGAGCCCTTACAGTATGTACAGTACAGTACAGTATGTACAGTACAGTACAGTATGTACAGTACAGTACAGTATGTACAGTACAGGTTGTAACTTGCCCAAGGCCGCCTAGTGAGTTCGTTGGCTTGGGCCAGATTCGAACCCTGATGTCCCAGTCCAGCACCTTCTCCACTACACCACGCTGTCTCAGTAGAAACCTGTTCCATTTCTACTAGGTCATCTTGAAATGGGCAACCAGAACGATTCACAATATTCAAGGTGTGGGCAAATACTTATAATGGTGGGAAAATACCAGAGGGATTTTGTTCTGAATCTTTCACCAGCTCATGAATTTCAGTAAGGTGGTCAGTAATTTTCTGACAGGATAAATGGCACATGAAACAGAGTAAATCAGCCTGCTTGTAAGCATAGGCAGAAACTGATGTGCTATCCCCCCCCCCCCCCTTCCTTTTAAACTGCAGTTTCAGATGATAGAGGGAGATTTGTCATAACCAAATTGAAGAGAAGTCTGAATAATGTGGAGCCTACAACATATGCTTTTAATATCAATTTAGGAGACACTTTGCGTGTCACATCACTAATGGCTTTTGAAGATGAAGTTTTCATCAAACACTCGAAGTAGAAGTTGTGCTGTTTTCACTATTCCCCAGAGATGAAGGTGGTGATCCATAAAGGAGCAAAAGTAGCTATTTCTAGCTAACTTGCCCTTCCCTTCCTTTCCCTTCTTGGTTTCACTTCTGTTGGCAAGCTTCCGTTATGATTTTAACTCCTTGCCAACACTTTAAGGTATTCTCCAATCTGAGGTGGACTTCGTACACTCTATTAAAGAGGACATCGTTTGTGGACTATTGTTGCAGTGCCTGAGAAAACAAGTTACATTATTTTTGATGGAATATACCATCCGTGCATTGGATGTTACACCTGCATATCCCAGAATCTTGCACCATTCCAATATACTCCTAATAATTCTTTTCTCTGCTGTGGAGCTTATATTTGCTACAGGACACTCCTCACTCTAAAATAGTGACCCCCTTAACTACTTTAACTTTTTTTGTTCATACTTTGCTTTAAACGTATGGAGTAGTTTCCCCTGCTTGGGGTATGTACTTCTGTTTACAGAGTGTGGTGCATGCTGTGGAGTAGCTTGCCCTTTGAGGTAAGTGATCATGTGAATAAGGAAAGGGGTTTTTATTAAAGCATGTTAATACTTAACACCGACCTGTTCACATAACTCCCAGTTGTTCCACACTGACCAGTCATTAACTCCCTAGGGTGCCTCCCTCTGTGTAAATTCTCTGCCAAGCATAAACACTTATAAAGTGGATTATTTTCTCTGATATAAAGGAGAGTGGGTGGAGGGAAGATGAACCTGTTTACCTAAACATAGTCATGGTACAATCTGACCCATGAATCTGTCTTATGATTGTTCAGTGGCAAGTGCATCGTTGGTGCTATACGGTTCAGACCTTTTCAAAGCCCATGGAAACCGGGAAGATTAATAGATTATTAAAGCTGGTGGGAGTTTTTCTATTAATTTATAAGCGAATGGCGGGAGAGTTGATTTGAGGAAAATTAGAGTGGTAGAGGGGTGCTGGATTTAAGAGGCTTCTTAAAGTGGCTGGGAGTTGGCATTTTGCGCATGGTAATATGTTGTAGGGTTTAAAAAAACCACAAACTTAAAAACATTTTTGTGTGCAATGCCTTGCTCGTCAGCCACATTGCTTGGTGGGGTGTTTGGGTTTTTGTTTGTTTGTTGCTTTTTAAAAACTCCTGTATCTTAAATACACATTATTATACCTTTGCAGATGTACATAATTTCCAATCTTAACTGTATACTGAAACTAATTCACAGGAAGAAATCTTACGGAGCTTTATGTCTATATGGGATATGTGACTTGGTGTGAATTTGCTAGATCTAATTAGAAGACTATACTGTGTATTCACCAGAGAACTAGCTTGTGATTAATCAACAATATAGTTTTAGGCCTTGCCTTTTCTAAAGGCCTTTTTAACATGACACATTGCTGGTTCTCCCTAGAATCTTACAAAAGGGAACATATAAAACCCTAGGACAGTTTTTTGAGCTGAGAAATCATTCCATAGCGTAAAAGCCTAAATGCTGAATGAGCTACAGCACTACATTTAAACTCTGCATGGGTTTAATCTACTGGCCTGCCTTCATGGACATGGCTTTCAGATGTATGCGTCCAAGCCTGTTGACTTCGTTTTTCCCCTCTTTCTCTTATAGCCATGTTCGATATGTTCATATCCCCTTCATATAACGGTCAGAACAGAACTAAGCAAATTAAGAGTATAAAGCTTGAACTTCCTGGTTGACCCCCAAAAGTTAGATCTTTGTTACGTTCTTTGGGCACATCACAAATGAAGAACCTCTCATTTCTGTCAATTTCTCCATAGAACATGCCCAAGGTGTATTTAAAAATGATAGGATCCATGTTGGTGTTAGACTGAGCCATCCCATTGAATCATATGTTAATAATAAACCTCTTTTTGTTGTTAATTCCAGCTAAAAATTACATTGCCTTGGATGACTTTGTCGAAATAACTAAGAAGTATGCAAAGGGCATCATCCCTACCAACCTTTTTATGCAGGATGATGACGATGACGATCTGGCCGGGAAGACTCCTGAGGAGCTACCATTGCGACTAAAGGTGAAAAACAGTCAGTTACTGTGCGATGCACTTTGAAGGACTCATAATTTTATCTCTCTCCCCTCCCCCCCGGGTCTCTGATTGTAAGCCCTAGGGCAGGGGCTATTCAGTTACTTTGTAAAGCGCCAGGTACATTGCTGGCGCTATATAAATGCTTGCTGCTAATAATATTAAAACCAAGGAATTTATCTACCACCTCAAACTTTTATCTAGTCTACCAAAAGCAGTATTGGTGAATGCAGGAAATGTATACAACACAAACATGATCTATAGCATGTCTGCAGCTTGTGACCAATGTGTACAATGCTAGAGAAATTGTATACTGGATATAGGCATTCAGTGTAATGGTTAAGGATTTTTAGATGATACCGATCAGCTTTTCAGCAGTGTGCAAAATACCTGGTGTTAGACTTGAATTGGGGAGATCAGGGTTCAAGTCCTGTTTTAGGCCGCTTTTAGACAAGCGGGTCGCGTGATCCACTCACATGACTTTTGAAAATCCCACAGGCCATTAGACGAGACGCTTTGTGCGTTAAAACTGGTCGCTTGTTCTTTTAAAACCGCGAGCTAAGTATTTACTTCACGGTTTTAAAAGAACATGTGACTGACTTCAATGCACGAAACGTATCGTCTAATCCCGGCCCTTGGGATTTTCCAAAGTCACGTGAGCGCAACCCATTCGTCTAAAAGTGGCCTTAGTCACAAACACACCATGGGCAAGTCACTATCTCTCAGCCTTAGTTTCCCATCTGTAAAATGGGAATAATAATTGCCTATATAATAATAATATATTGATCAGCACTCTAGTGTCATACACGTTACCTATGCATTCTACGGTCCATTTTATTCGTAGCTGTGCCTGTATCTAGGAAAATCATAGAAAGAGTCCTAACTACATACCTTTCCCAGTGTCCGTCACATGTTCTATAAATATCTAGGCACAGTGCAGAAACACTCACAAGTAGCTACTATGGATTTTTGGCACTGGATGCACTACCTAGGTATTGTACAGAATTCATTATTCTAAACGTTGTCTTACTTGTATACATATTCATAGTGTGTGTGTGTGTGTACTGAGCATGTCCCTAAACCCTTACATCTATACACAATTTCCAGAGAAAAGCAAAACCCTTGGATTTTTTTCTTCCGATATTTTTTTTCCCTTCCTTTGTTTCTGTACCTTTGCTTTCATCAATGGTTATATTTTTTTCCACTTCTACATTAGTGGTGCACTAAAATATAATGGCAGATAGAGATGTAAATACAACTCTCTTTCTGTGTTGAGGGAAGCAATGGTAGAACTCCACAGTGGAATGCACAGACGACCATTTCCATGAACAGGACAGATCAGATGACCAAAATGGAAATGAAGAATCATAAACTCACTCGAGAGAGATTTTCTAAAAAAACCACACCCAACAAAACCCCCACACACCCCAAAAACCCACAGATGTGGGTGAGCTACCTTCAATAAGTCATTTATTTTTCAGTTGCTGCAATACCATGCTAGGGAACAAGAGAGGGATGATTTCTTGCGCTTCCAGATGATTGATCAACGGCTGCCAAGGAGATATTGACTAGAGAAGGAAAAGTCAGGGATAGTTCTACCAGCCTTAGACCTAGCTCCCTGAGCTTCTTGTCCCAGTTAGTCATAGTATATAAATCTCCCTGCTGAAAGCTACTTGGCATCTTTGAAGTGCTTGAAACGAAAGTATATTTTTAGGACACTATGGTAACAGATTTTTTGACTTTTCTAGGAATGTTTTGGTGGGAGTGTGTCTCTTTTTTTTTAACATTTCTAAGCAATCTTATTTTAAAATAATTCTCTTATAAGATCCTTTAAAATTCCGCGTGCCTCCTGCAGGACTTAATTTAGAACTCATGAGGACACTTAATGCCAATGCTTTTCAGTGAAAGTCACCCTGAGAGAGAGGCAGGATTTTAAAAGCGCAGGGGTGTGTAACCACAGATTCTCCATACACATACGACCCACAACCTTTCGTTATATGGTCTTTATTCGTTTTATTAATCCAGCCAACAGACTCAGATACTTGAATCCACGTCATAACTTGCACCCTCATCTTGGCTTCCTTTCCCTGCCCTAAGTTGTTTCCCCAACCCCTCCTTGCTTCCTTCCTGAATCTGAGTATGCTCCTTCAAGCCTCTGCCCTGAGCATGTCCCCCAAACCTTTGGGCAGCTCACAGGCATTTCCTAAATACAAAAATGGCCTGTGATGGGAAAAAGATTTCTCACCCTTGTGTGGTGCAATCAAGTGCAAGGTCAGACAAATAGACCTTTCAAATGGTGTTTGGGAGGTAGTGGTGCTAGGTGTTTACAAAGACCTGTCCAGATGTCCTAACAGTTTTAATAACTCCTTGCTTGCCCACTTAGGAAGGAAACATACAAATTGCAGATATAAAAACTCAGTGTAAGTTCCTAGAATAATGCTCAATATGTGACAGAATCCCTTGATGGTGCAGATAAGATGAGTAATTCAAAGTGCAGCATTTGCAGTTAAACCAATTACTAGAATTATGCCATTGAAGTTCTTAATATCAGCAGGTGCTTCTGTAGGAACCAGTTAGAGCAGAATTCTAGATTAAGGAACAACAATAACACAAAAACTGTTGTCCTTTAGAGAAGATGACTTTCCTTTCTTGATAGTATTTCAGGACATCCAACTATCAGAGTAGTTGGATAGTGTGATGAGGTTAAAGACCTTCACAATGAAAAGTCTATTCTAACGTGTAGCATTACCTTTTAACAATGGATTTCATTTCATATCAAGTTAAACTTCATCCAAAAGAGTATGACACTGATATATTGTAGCTCTGCAACACTGTTATTAAACTAGTTTTCTTTTTTCTGTTCCAGATTGTAAAATATCCTCTTCATGCCATTATAGAAATCAAAGAATACCTTATAGAGGTCGCATCCAAGGCAGGAATGCACTGGTTGTCTACTGTTTTCCCAACACACCACATCAATGCTCTCATCTTCTTCTTCATCATCAGTAATCTCACAATCAATTTTTTTGCCTTCTTTATCCCATTAGTCATTTTCTATCTGTCCTTCATTTCCATGGTGATTTGCACACTGAAGGTTTTCCAGGACAGCAAGGCTTGGGAAAACTTCCGTACCCTGACTGACTTATTGCTTCGTTTTGAGCCAAATCTAGATGTTGAGCAGGCTGAGGTGAACTTTGGCTGGAATCATTTAGAGCCATATGTTTACTATATGCTCTCGGTATTTTTTGTCATTTTTTCCTTCCCTATAGCAAGCAAAGACTGGATACCATGCTCAGAACTTGCTACTATCTCTGTTTTTTTCACAGTGACGAGTTACTTGAGTATAAGCACAAGTGCAGAACCCTACACGCGCAGAGCTTTATTGACTGAGGTTGCTGCTGGCGCTCTCTCCCTCTTGCAGATCTTGCCTATAAATTTAGGCTATCTGAAACTCTTGGGTAAAACCTTCTACACTGTTCCTGTAGGCCACTTCTTTGTCCTAAACGTGAGCATCCCATTCGTTTTGTTTGTGTATTTGTTCTATCTCTTCTTCAGAATGGCGCATCTGCGGAATTTCAAGGGCACCTATTGTTACCTGGTTCCCTATCTGGTATGTTTCATGTGGTGTGAGCTTTCAGTAGTTATTCTGTGGGAGTCTTCTGGCATTGGTCTCATTCGTGCATCAGTTGGCTATTTCTTGTTTCTCTTTGCCCTCCCAGTTCTAATGGTAGGCATTGCCCTGATGTGCATGGTCCATTTCATCAAGTGGTTCATATCTTTGGAGCTTATGAAGATTGTGGTGACCCTTATGCTGTGTGCTGTTCCTTTGCTTTTCCGATGGTGGACAAAAGCTAGCTTCTCTGTGGTTGAAATGGTGAAATCCCTGACCAGCAGTTCAATTGTGAAACTTATTTTGGTGTGGATTACAGCCATAGTGTTGTTCTGTTGGTTCTATGTGTACCGTTCAGAAGGGATGAAAGTGTACAACTCCACCTTAACATGGCACCAGTATGGCTTCCTGTGCGGACCGCGGGCGTGGAAGGAAACAAACATGGCACGTACCCAGATTATATGCAGTCATCTAGAAGGACATAGAGTGACATGGACTGGACGGTTCAAGTACGTCAGAGTTACGGATATTGACAACAGCGCGGAATCGGCAATAAACATGCTCCCGTTTTTTATTGGCGATTGGATGAGATGTGTGTATGGTGAAATGTACCCGGTGTGTGACCCGACAAATGTTACTATCGAGGAGGAGGAACTCTGTCGTTTAAAGTACTTGACAAAGCACGATTGCCACATGAAAAGGTTTGATCGCTACAAATTTGAGATCACTGTGGGTATGCCGCTCAATGGTGTGAATGGAAGCAAGGCCATGGAGAATGATGACATAACCAAAGATATTGTGTTGAGAGCGAGCAACGAGTTTAAGAAGGTGTTGCTGAACTTGAGGCAAGGAAGCGTAATTGAATTCAGCACAATTCTGGAGGGCCGTCTCGGCAGCAAATGGCCCGTCTTTGAACTGAAAGCAATCACTTGCTTAAACTGCATGGCTAAACTCACACCCGCAGGAAGACATGTGAAAATAGAGCACGACTGGCGAAACACAGTGCAAAAAGCCATTAAATTTGTGTTTGATTTTTTCTTTTCCCCATTTCTGTCAGTCGCGTGTTGAGCTTTTTATACTGGTTCGGTGATATTTTCAACGTATAGCGCTACGAACGTTTGGCTTAATGAAACTTGCTGTACCAATGTTCAAAGTAAATGCTGATAAGCCTGATTATTGGTTGAGTTCTGTGACTGTATACACTACATGGTTCTAATATGCTTGTGTAAGAGAGGAGAGGAATACAAGTTAAATATTATAAATTAATGCAGAGCGGAGACAGATGCTGCAGACTAAATGCATGAACTGTAATGTTATCCAAAATGGAAGAGGCTGCTTTCTTTCGGTGTGGTACAACACTAGAGTATACGTTTGCTTGATGTTAAAAGCACTTTATTCTTGAAGTATTCACAACACTACCCTTACGTACTTTCATGTGAAATAGAAATCTTGTAGGCAGTCTAGCCTGTAATGTCCCTTGTATTTAATTCAGTGGTTCCTAGAAAACTGTTGATTTTGTGCACGAGGCTGAATTATGCAGCATGTGATGCGTGTGTGTGTAAAACAGAGCTGCTTCACTTGTCAATACAACTTTAACTGTCGTGAGTGGAGTTTATTTCACACACTGGCAAGGTTGACATAGCTGCATGTGAGACTATTAATGTGTAATCCATGATGGTACAGGACAATTACTACTGGTATGACTTGCTGACAGTATGTAGTAGGCAATTGAAAATCTGTATAAAATTCTGCAATGGAGACTGAAATGTATTATATGGATACCAATCACCACTGTTGTGCAAAAGAATGTAAATAACCAATTAAAACACACTTCTGCACTCCTTACCTACTGCTTTGACTGTGAGCAGTTATTTATAATCTAATGTTACCAGGTTTAACCTAAACCCTTATTGTTTGTAGAAGGATTTAAGCACAGTTGCCAGACCAAAATGCAAAAATTGCTGCAGTGAACTGAAGTCCTGTTGCCTTGTCCTTGCTGTAGTTGTGTGCCCCACTATAATATGTTTTCCGTGGTCCTATTTCAAATTCTTCACCCTCTTTTCAGTTGCATAAATGGTAGATTTATGCCAACGTGGAACACCCCTATGCTTTGCCTCCTTAACCTTGTGTGTGTGTGTGTGTGTGTGTGTGTGTGTGTGTGTGTGTGTATACATACATACATACACACACACACAGCTTCCATCCAGGTTTGTCTCTAGCTTCCCGTATCCTCCTGTTGCCTGGCCAATTCAGTTAACCACAGAGTCCAGAAGGTAATCGCATACCTTCACGGCCTGGGCCCTACTTATCTGTGGGACCGCCTCACTCCCCATGTGCCCATGCGACCTTTGAGATCGTCCGTGGGCGCCTTTTTTGGAGGTTCCCCGGGTGAGGTGGGTGGCCACCGATGTTAGATCTTTGGTGGCCACCCCTGTGCAGTGGAATCCGCTCCCGGAGCAGGCTCGGTTGGCCCCCACTCTGTTATTTCGACGTTTATGTAAGACCTGGCTGTTCCACCAGGCCTTTGGCAAAGGGTAGGGGTTGTGGGGGAGGGAGTTTTCTTTCCCTGCATAATGTGGGATTTTTAACTGTTTAAAATGTTTTATGGTTTTAATGTTTTTTATATTTGTTGTTCGCCGCCCCAGACTGCCCTGTTGACAGGAGGGGCGGGATAAATTTTTTGTATAAAATAAATTAAAAATACCTCCTAACACTCCCTACTTAGGAGGGAAGCTCCCTCTTTGATTGTTGAATCGTACTGTCCCACTTTCAGGCGGGAGAGAGAAAGATACCAATATTAAAGCATGAGCCACTTGGTAAACATGGCTCCCTGATTATTATTGTTTTTATATAGTGCCAACAACATGCCTGGCACTACACAGTCCTAATTAGAGACCGGTCCCTTCCTCAAGAGCATTACAATTTAGTGTATGAAGAATCGGAATCAGCAAAATCATACGCATAGAAGCATGGTTATTGAAGTGAACTGCTGGGTCATGTCTTGACTGAGGGAAAAATAGCGATCACTGTGTAAAATTATACTGCTTCAGTTTTCACGTCAGTAAGATAAAAGATGGTATTTCTGCGTTGTAATTGCTGGGTGTAACTGTTAAGTACTTAAAGATTCTTGGACTAAAATCAACATACCTTATGCCACTTGACCACGTTACCGGGACTGGTGGTTCTTCTGGTAGGGAATCTTCCTGCTGGGAAACTTACACCGAGCTCAGCACGAGGGCGTGGGTCATCCGCCATGCCCAGCGGCTTTTTTCCCTCCAAATGTCAGCTGGATTTCAAGCCCTGACGTTCAGAGGAAAAAAAGCCGCTGGACGTGGCTGATGATGCTTTCAGCCCCGCAGGTCTTTCTAGCGAAGACTTAGATGCCTTATGACTCTCCTCTTCAGTCAGAGACATCCCTGCATATTACCCAGACTCCATTCTACCCAGAGAGTAATGATTGCGAGTGATGAACCCCTTCCTCTTACATGTGCCTGGGCTGTTCCTGTGGGAAGGGAACAAAACTTCAGTGAAGTCTCACTCTAAAGTAGAAAAACTAGAGTTGCCAGTGGATGGCATTTTAGAGCTGGACAGCTTGCTTGGGCTGGTGGGAAAAGCAGAGGGAGTTGTAATCAGTATCCTGCTCCCTAATGGGATGACGAGGACAAGTTCTCAAGTCAGCTGGTGGATGCTTCTGAGCGATGAAGAAAGGGAGGGGGTTTCTGAGATTTAACAACTGATGTCATTTTTTCCATGTGTATGTGTATAGTCATTCGTGGAGTTCTGTGCTGGTGGGAGTGGAGGAGGACCGAAATCTAGAAAGAAGAAGTTTTACAGCAGCCATTTAAAGCTGTGATCAGGATCCAGACGGCTGCTATCCCATTTATGTCTGGTGAAGAGGTACTACCGTTTCATGTTCTCTTGCGACGGAAAGCAATCTTAATAACTGAAGGTATGGGTATGATATTAGTGTACCTCAGTAGGAGGCCTGGGGCCAAATCCTGTCCCCTGACCCTGTTTCTGTGACTCCTGACTCCCTGCCATACGCATGCAGCTCAGCCTGAGTTGCTGTAGCTGAAATTTGAGCAGAATCCCGCCTACCTCTGTATGTTCCAGTGCAGCCCTGCAACGTATTTTTCATAAGCTTCCTCTTTTAAAGGGGAGGAATGCTATCCCTATCCCTTCCATTGGGGTTCCCCTCCCGGGAGATCCCCAATAGGAGATTTTGGGTGTGGATTTTTTTTTATTTTTATTTTTTTGCACAGATCCTATCACCTTCATGGAGGGTTTTTTGCACATCCCTATCCCCTCCCGTGAGGGCCTGCATTTTCTTTGCAAGATGGTGGGCAGGGGCATTGCAGAGCTTGTGAGGGCACGTGTAAAATACCTGCAAGCAAGGGAAGCCTGGTTCCGCAACCCAGTCTCTTTGCTTCATGTCACTTCCTATGTCTCCTGTCCTGTGTCCACCAGTCCCTGTTGCCTTGCCTAGTACTCCTCCAACCAGCCCCTTGACAATGCTTGGGAATTTGCATATTTAATTTTATGCAAACCTAGCATTTGGCCCACCAGGTAATGTGCTACTTTTTTTTTTTTATTTGGTCCACCACCAAAAATAACTGAGTAATCACCATTTATTTTATTCATTTAAACTTGTATCCCCTTCTTCCTGAGCCTCAGAGCAAGGTTACAATATTAAAACCCCCAAAAGAGAACTGCATAAAAACATACGAAAATCACCACACCAGCCTCTATCGATTACCTAAAACTACCGAAGAACCAATTGTGGATGGTTCTTTCCTAAGCTTTTCAGTCTTCTGAATTAAACTAAAATCAAGTGAGAGATCTAAGCTTGTACTGTCATAATTTACTCTTCTAAAGTAGATGTCAGTTTTTTTCCAGAGGTCTGCACTCTGGATCAAGGCTTGGACATTGTAGAAGATTTCCTGTATAAAAATATACAGGAAGCTTTTCTTGGGTATAATGTGGAAAAAACCCTTAATGCTTCACAGCCCAGCTCAATATCCTTTGCCAAAAGTTTGACAAGAAGAAAAAGCACATCCGACCTCTTGAGTAATTGGAGACCATGGAATGCTAGAAAGGGCATCCTACTTCCAATAAATCTCCTTTGCAACAGGGAGGAATGCATGTGAGGAGATATCTTGCTCTTGTCATCTCTGCTGTGTTGGAATGTGGCCGACTCCTCTCCTAACATAAACTGTTCCTCTTGCATCCTGGAAGATCACAAACGTGGGGGCTTTTTTGCACAGATAAAAAATTAACAGGAATGCGGCCATATAATGTTTCTGTTGCCTCCTTGTGTAAACAAAGCCATATGTTGAATGGTCCAGAATCGGACTGAACTACAGAAAACAATTCAACAAATGATCTGTATTCTGTGTGCACCTGCTGTGTATCATTTTAGTAATTTGCTTAGCGTGGCCCTTTTCAGGGTTGAAAGGGGCCATGGCCATTCTGAACATTTTAAGCAGAGTATCACAGTGGTGGCCGAACGTATCATTATATTAGTTTTTGCACAGGCTCAAACAGAAGTAACGGCTTTTCCAAGGGCTACAGGTGGCAGGCTGGTGGCAGTCTGAAACCGATCCCATTTTACTTGCCTTCTAAATGGAGTATTATATGGTTTTTTTAAAATAATTTAATTGGCAGTTTCAGTGTTCAGAGTGCTTTGCAAATCTTATCTACTGCTGCACCCTCACAACAACCTTATGTTTATGGGAAAGGCAATATTTGAATCTTGGTTTTTCAGGTCCAAGGCCAACACCTTGTCCACTAGACTACACTGCTTTTCAGTGATCTCTACTGTGTGTGTTCACATGAAATGTTTTACCCCTAGGTAAATTAAGGAGTGAAGTTGTTTTATCTGGCCCAGACACCTCGTCCTATCCCCTTAAATAGTGTAGTATAATTTACCTTGGTGTAAATGTTACCACGGGCTGGTATAGTATAATTTACCTTGGTGTAAATGTTACCACGGGCTGGTATTTTGGTGGCTGCTCCTATTTTGTAACCTGGAGCTAGGAGTAACTTACCCTGGGTAGAAGCAGACAGATGAAAAGACTTGCCCATTAGGGATCTTTTTCCTGAATCTCAGATTTAATCCCTGTTGTAGCTGTTAAGTTTTCATGAACATGTACTTTAAAGTTTGATTGGAAACTAGAAACACTGAAAACACCCCCCCCTAGTGGCTGATTGACTGATGACCTCACTAGTGTGTTCCTCCAGCCAGCTCACTGCTAGTGCTAAGCTAACTGTCCCTTTTGCAGGCCACAAAATCTTGACACAAGACTGCAGGCCTTTAAGGTGACAAGGTGTCAGGTTGGAAGTTGCGGGGAGGGCAGGGAGGGACTCTTTCCCCTAGGAATGTGTAGGAAGGGGTGGATTGGTGGGGAGAGAAAGCAGGGGAGAGGGATTGCTGGATTTGAGTGAAAGGAGAGTTCCTGGAAAGTGAACTGTGTGTGGGGTGTGTGTGATTTATTTGTGCTGATCAAGAAGTACACCTTCAGGATAAGCAATTCATATTTATAATAAATGCTCCAGCAAATTCAGGTCTCTCTGCCTGAAGCCAGTGGCTCTGTCTGGTAGCAACTGGTCTCAGCCAGTTCTGCATAACAACCACATGCGCTCTATAAGTTTCAATTGCCAGGAGATAGTGTACTATCCCACAGGGGGGATTGCTTCTCTCCCTTGTGGCAGAGGGATCTCCCCTCGGTGGGGGGGGTTTCAGCAAATGCAATCAGAGCAGAGGGGTTGCCCTCTGGACTGCGGAGAGGGAGGTGGTGGGTGGATTGTAGCACTCCTTACACTTGCTGGCTCGCTCCTGGCAAAAAGCTCTTAAATCCTAAAGTGTGTGGGGACAGGCTGCAGTTCTTCAGTCCTAGGTTTGTGTGTCGAGGGGTGGGGGGGCAGATCCAGTAGCGGGTGTCTAGATCTTCCCTTGGATTATCTCTGCTCTGTCTGACTCTCTATCCTGCTGAGCCACTATTTCCTATACCTACGGTCTGTTTACCCTTATCCTTGCCACGTGGACCTGCCGGCAAATACTGCAGCCTTAGTAGTCAAATTAGAATAAAACTGCTTCTCTGTGAACAATTTTTCATTCTATGCAACTCCTGGTACAGGAGCCCTGTCAGGGCTCGTATGCGGGAGTTTTAGCTGGCTTCCTTCTGCTCCCTCATCCTGAATTCAGTCTCTTAGTATATGGGGGTAGGAAGTGGATCCAGGGGCCAGATCCAGGAACTGGAAAGGAGCATAAAACCTCACCATTGGCCCCTGGGCCTGAGGTTACCAAGTAGATTTGAAGGGATGAGACTTGGGGTTGGTTGGTTGCTTTAAAATTACAGGTTTGGGTGGTTTTTTTGTTGTGTTTCTAAAGAGGTTTGCCTGTTTCAGTATTGCGAAATCATGAGTCATGTTTGTAAGTGTTATAGATCTGGGGTCCCCATGGGAATTTAACTCCCCGTTGGGATTAATTCCCCCTGGAATGCAAGTCATTGTATATAGGGCCATTGGCCACACCTGAGCTTGTTTGCCAGCCTCTTGTCTTAAAACAATGGGTGGGGCTGGGTGTTGCTGAGAACTGGGTGGGACAGCTTTCAATCTGTGTCCGAGTAGAGAGCTGCAGCCTGGATGCTGGAGGTTGGGGGCAGAAGGCTACAGAGACACAGCGTTTGGGGGGGTGCCCTGTGGTGCTGGACCTGGAGGGTTCAGCAGGGCCTGACTGGAGGATCTGACAACTGATCCTAGTCATTCCTCTCAGCGTCTACGCTTGTAAATAAATGGACTGTTATACCCCACAGTAAGTCTCCAGTTTTTCTCTCCTGCTGAAGGGACACTGACCCAGAAAGGTTGCCCCGGGAACTTTCCACCAGGGAAGTGGGGTGAGCAACATAAGGGTGTTGAAAATCCATGCGACGAGAGTTGTGATAAGCCTGTGATTTTTGGCTTTCACTAAGAAAGCAAGTATCCTCTAAAGTTGTGGAGAGAAGCTTTAAAATGACTGTAGAGTTTGGCTGAGAAACTGAAGGCAAATGGAAAATCCCAGGTTAATTATTGCTTTAAGCTCTGAGTCTGACCTGTTAGTTGGTTTGTTTGAAAAAAAATAATAGCTACTCGTGCTTTATATACCCAATGTCTTGGTTCTTGTTATGTCTTTCTCCATTTGTACATGTGAACTGAAAATTTGCTGTTGCTTGTCCCAGCCCTCTTTTCTGCTTGTCATGTCTGCTTCTCTTTTGAGAAACTGTAATGTTTCCTTGAATTGCACCTTAAGTAAGGTACTGGAAATTTCTGTAATCTGGGCTAGCTGTTAGGGTACTCCTGCCATTGAACACATTTCCTGCTGGTGGTTATTGGTGACAGGTCCCTGCCCAGTGGGCTTACAATCCAAGGAGGACTTGGGTGAGGGGAACACAGGGAAAGACAGACACACACACACATCCCCATTTTTTACAGATGGGGAACTGAGGCCTTAAAATGCCATATTCATTTCAGAATTCTGCTTGGCCCCACCAGCTGCCACTGATGCCATGATGCGTTGGATTTTGTGATGCAGTCAGTGGGCATGGATCAAGTATATGTGTAGAAGGTGGATTTGCAGCCGCAAAGATTGGTGTAGATCTTACATTCATCCCCCCCACCCCCCTCTTTGAGGCTAAATAGCTGCTCTTAACATACTTACACCCAGTGGCAGCTGGTGGCTTTTGTGACTGGTGGGGCAGTGGGTAGGTTAAATCTACTGCTGGCGGCTTTACTGCCGGCGGCAGGGACAGCAGTAGACGGAGCCGGGGGCAGCGGTAGGCCAGTGGCGTGGCTTCACATAGCAGCAAGGAGTTCCCAGGGTTAACATTGGATGGACATTACATTAGTTAACACTGGGAACTCCTTGCTGCTGTGTGAAGCCCTGCCACTGGGGGATAGAGAACCCTCATACTGGGGTCCCATCCATTCTCTCCCACCGGGTCCAAAGTAACCATAGCAGGTTACAAAAATAGATTACATTGCCATCGCCTACCTTTATCCTGAACCCTCACAGCCTCTATTTTCATGGCATTCTTTTCATTCTTTTCTCAGAAGAGAATGAAAGGGAAGAGAAGGACAACAGAGGAGAGTAGGAGGGAAAGGGTTTGGTTTTGGCGCACGAGAAGAGTAAGGAGAAGAGATGGGTTCAGTGGGGGACGGGAAAGGGGTCTCCTTGTTGTCTTCAGCCTTCTCTTCTGCTGTGCTCCTACCTACTTTCTCCTCTGTTCCCAAGGAGAGCAGTTGCAGGCCTGTATAGCAACCAGACACTCCCCATCCAAACCAGCATCCCCAGTACCAACACTGTATCCCTGGCAGCCAAATACATGTCCCAGCAAACAGGCCTTTTTAAAGAAGTTTGACCAGTTTCAGGGCTGCATTGCCACCAAACCAGGCCCATCGAGGCCAGTACCTACACCATATCCCTGGCAGCCAAATGCCTGTCCAAGCACACAGGCCTTTTTTTTTTTAGAAGTTTGGCCAGTTACAGGCCTCTGTTGCCACCAAACCAGCCCCATCAAAATTTAAACAATGCATTTCTGTTTCTCAACAAAAGCCCCAGGCAACTTCTGGAAAAAAATATGGGTCATAGTAAACGAGCAACTTGATTTGAATCTCCCGTTTAAGCCAGAGACAGCACTGCTGGGAATATATCCCCCCCCAAAACCTTGAAACCTCTCAAATTAGACTCTGCCAAAATTTGTTTCTGGCAGCGATCCATACTATCGCCAAGACTGGGAAACATGCCAAGGGACTCACCAGATTGGCCTGGCTGCAAAGACTGGTATATGGTTTCAATGGAACGTATAACCGCCAGTCTTGATGCTAGATAAATTTTACAAAAAATGGTCTTCATGTTGGACAATTCTAATTCCATCAAGATGGACAAGTACACTAGCACGACTTGCCTGAAGGAAATATACTAAATAGCCTATTTGAAAAGGAGGAGGGGAAGGGATAGAGGGGGAAGGGGAGGGGGGACATAAAAGAGGTAACGTGGAAAGTTGGGGTTATCCACATAAGATGTTGCAAAACAGTATTGAATTGACAAGGTAAGGTATCGCAGCCGTCGGTGTGTAGCTGAGAAAGGACAGCCAATAAAAAATTACACGATGTAAAAGGAATGTACTGTAAGTGGTTGTTGTTAAAAATAAAAATATATAAATAAATTAAAAAAGCCTCAGGCAAGATGCTCAAAATCACAGTCACAAGCAGAGGGGCCAGAAACTACTTTCCAGCAGGGAGCAGCAGTGAAACCGTGAAGGGACGATTTAAAGAAAAGAGTAGCCATGACCAGTAGACCCACAAGTTTCCAAAATGGCCTCTCTACTCAGGCTTGGGAGGGGAGAAGGAAAGCAGCAATGCATCATGCAAACACAGAGCAAGCAAAGCAAACCATCTTAAGGCAACACTGTTATGTGCAGTCCTTAGCACACCATAAAAGCAGCAGCGGGGATTTCCACTTGTCCCCCAAAACATGCTACACAGCTTTGTTGCAATATAAAAGGTAGTGTCTGTTGCAACTAAACACGGAGCATTCATGTAAGGATTAACCATTAATGAAAAAGCCTGCCACAACACCCCACCAAACTGCAAAGGCTGGGGGCATTTTAAAATGCAAGGAACATTTCAGCCAAGCCCCTAGGTCCCGCACCTGTAAAACAGACCATTTATGTCAAAAACAGCCCCCAGCCCCTTTTTCACCAGTGTTTCCCAGCAAAATAACTAACTCACCAATGGGGATGTGTCATGCAGGTCCAGCAGCAGCATGGGGTAACAAAGCCACAAATAAGCCAGGCCAGCCAGCACTCTGTCACCACCAAAATGGCTCAGATCACCAGCACACCAAAAAAGGAGAGCTCTTTTTTAACCCCACCCTCAAAAGCATCAGCTGTGCACAGACACACACTGCCTGGGCATTTGAGTCTCCGGTCCAAATAGATTCTTCCAAAGCAGCCCATAGGGCTCTGTGGAACACTGCCCCTACTGGTAGGAAAAGCAAAGTGCTTTTCCCCATTCAGGCATCATGGGCTCTCAGCCCATCTGACCAAATTGCTTTTGTGAAGTTTTGTCCCTTAAGGGACTCCTTAGAGCAGGCTCAGCAGGAGGCACTGGCCCCCACCCCCTCAGCTCCTGCCTGCACGTGTCCAGGGAGGCACAACAACACTGAACACTCAGCTGATTGCTGAACTGGAAAACTCCGAGCAAGTCTGAAGTGGGTTGCAGGCTTCCCCCCCTATCCAATGCCTTTGGGACTCAGGTGAGGGTTTTTTCCTTTCTTTTTAAAAGCATGAAGAGTGTCAGCCAGTCTTTATTGGCACTGGCTTTCGCCCTAGCCAAACAATGCATACACATAATATACATTTACAGCAACAATACAAAACAATACCCTACATAATTAAGCAAAGCATGATATCAACTAAGATTAAAATACTCAAAAACAGAGACATAATCACTCCTGAGTGTCAGCCATGATGTTCCTCCTAATATTTATCTAAAAACCCCTCTAGACAATCTTCGGGATGTAATCCAATATTTACAGTCTAATATTTCAAGGAATTCAAAAATTCAACTCACACAATCCATATCCTTCCTTCCCTCAAGCTTAAGACTACATCTAATCAGCTTGCATAGTTTTTCTATTAATAGAAGAAATGTTGCCATTGCGGATAACTCGTTTAACTTCGTCAGATTTGCCAGGGCAATCAGCATTTCCGAACAGTCCAACCCATTTCCCTCCACTTTACCTGTTACAATGGGTTCAACCAAACTTCCCTCAAATATACATAATATGGACATGAAAAAATTGAACGCTCAACCGTTTCCACCACCTGTTGCGAGCAAAAGCATTTACGATCTCCATAAGGGGTCTTGTTATACCGACCCTCTGTCACTGCTGTCTGAGTTAGATTAAATTGGAAGAGAGTATAGTGTCGCCTCAAGCGGGAGTTCTTCAATAAATCCAAGTATGGTTCCCTTCTACCAAGGACCTTGCCAACACCCAATCTAGGGGCCACTTTCCATTCCCTAAGGGCAGCACCATCCTCCTGATTTGCTATATCCCTAGATCTCTGTTCTATTTGTACCTTCGTCCTAGCTAGAGTTTGCCCCAATAAATACTGAAATGAAAAACCCAACCTGTTCAACAGGGTTGCCGCGTAGCGCAACCAGGGATAGGGCCGAGCTCCCTCGTGCATTAGCTCTTCCTTTAAACAAAGAGTTTGCAAAGCCTCCGGCGCGCCAACACGTAACTTGCCCCAGTACCTCAACAGCGATACTCTCGCCAGATGTTCCACCGAGGGGACATCTAACTCTGCCCTAACCACTGCACCAGGCACACTGCTCCCCACTTTAAGAACTCTTCTGAGAAAATAATTTTGTACTCTCTCCAATATCAGGTTGTCCGGGAACACTGCGCACTCTATTCCAAAGATCAGCATCGGGATTGTCTTTACCCGAAACACCTCCAGTATCATGGGGATGGGTAACCCATACGAAAGAGTATAGGTCTTCAAAGTGGCCTTAACTGTGGTCAGTACTATCCTCTCTTGCTGCAAATAAACCCCCAAAGAACTACTCCCAGACCTTACTAGGTACCAAAACAGGGCCCGTATCCCTGGATTTCTTTATTATACTATTTAGAATTTGCCAAAACTTTTTACTGTCTCCCCAAGTTGAAACCATCAACAGTTCTGCCCACTGATTATTATAATGCTGGGACCTTTTTAATTGTAATAGGCTTTTATACTCTTTCTTTAAGGCTTGAAATCGTTGCAACTCCAGGGCTGAATATGAACTAACCCATGCTCTCTTTTCCTTTAACAGGGCAGTCTTCTGGGCTCTGCATTCCTCGTCAAACCAATCCGCTCTTGGCTTACCCCGAACTCTCCTTGATGTCAAAACAACCTTACCTTTTATATAGTCCACTGCCCCCTCATATTGGGCTATGATCTGCACAGGATTTTCTTCCTGCGTCATCTGAGCCCCCAATTTNCCTAAGGTGACTTGATCCCACCTCTTAATAATTAAATCCACCTCAGAGGTGGTATTTAAATTAACCCCTGTATTAGCACAATCCTCCATCCTTATCTGAACCTCAAGTAGTCTATGATCACTTTCGGGGCGAACCCCTAAGCGAAAATCCATTATTCTGGTCCACCTTACAGGGTTCACCAGAACATAATCTACTATACTGCTTCCTGCTTGGGACTCACAAGTATAGCCTCCCACTCCATCACCTGGGAAGCATCCATTTAATGGCACAAACCCTATAGCATGAAGCAAAGCCAATAACTTACGGCATGAAGAGTGTGCGGAGGGGGATCAGGCCAGGAGGGGCAACGCCCCTGGTGCCCTGCAATGCGCATCACCGCTGCTTACATCAAAATTATCTTTGCATACAAAATACACAACTTTACCACTGATTTTCCTGTTCGTCGCATCTCTCCTGACAGCCTTGATCCATGCCCTCCTCTGTCTTGTGTCTTGCGGGACACGTACGGAAGCTTTGTGGGGAGTACGTTTCGGTGTTTTCGTGCACAGTGGAACCATGCATTACGTATAATGTCTTTTGGGTCTTTCCATTACAACTGACTTAGCAGAGGTGTTTTCTCTGGTGTCCATGGTTGTTGATCGGTCCACACTGTACGATAGGGAAGGATTGAGGTCTGATTCACACATGCAGGTGTTAGTGTTGTGTGGCACCCCAGAATGAAGGCATTTTTGAATAATCCCTCATTAAAAAAATAGAACTCTTTGCAAGTAGAAAACGGGTCCATCTGTAAGAGGGCCTTTTTGCACTAAAGCATTAGTTTTCTTCAAGCAAGCAGGTTTTTAAGATTGCTTTAGGTAAGCCAGCTAAAAACCTCACATCCCAGCCCTAACAGGGCTGCTGTACAAGGAACTGCATAGAATGAAAAATTGTTCACTAACCTGATACTACTAGCCCTGCACAGACAAGCAGTTTTATTCTAATTTGACTATTAAGGCTGCAGTCTTTGCTGGATACACAGCAACTACAGCCGATGCTGCCTGCCCCATTGCCCATGATTGTGAAGCTGATAATCCAAGGGAAGATCTAGACACCTCCCTACTAGGTCTGCCCCTTCACTCCTCTCCCCTCCCCCCCCCGACACACAAACCCAGGACTGAACAACTGCAGCATGTCTCTACACACTTTAGTGAGAGAAGCAAGACCCCCAACACACACAAGGGACACAGTTAGCTTAGCGCTAGCAGCGAGATGGCTGGAGGAACACACTAGTGATGTGTTTTCAGTCTCTCTCCAGGAGTGCAGTTTCCAGGCAACTTCGAAGTACATTTTCATGAAAACTATTAACTCCTAGAGAAGTGATTCTTTTTTCTTTAGCTTTTGACTAACTTATTGGTGCCTGACACTGAAATCTGAAAATTAGGAAAAATTCCTATTGTTGTTTGGTAGTTTTATCTGAGAGTAAACGTTTGTGAACACAGAGCAGTAGTTCACAAAATTTTGCCTACGGCATCCAATTTTGTCATGATAAACCCCTATGATCCTAAGTAGTAACATAGAGTCAAAGTATATTTCATTTCAGTCAGGACTTGACTCCATTGGGGTGTTTGGTGCAATATAACTTGACTGCCTTTGTACCATTAACCTATGAATCCACTCCCACTTAGGGTTACAGCTTACAATTTAGGAACTGTTGCACTAAGGACGCTGGCTGCAATTCTCAAACTGCTTAACTCCAGAGTAAAGTGATTTGTGGATCATGTCGATAGTTTACAAGGAACCTTTTTTTAAAATCATCTTTGATTGCTCAGTACCAAACTCTTCAAAGGAGAGCGAAAAGTCATAAACTCCAGTTCAAATACATGATAATGCAATATGCTTTTATTTTATTTTTAAACATTTGAGTCGCCCCCCCCCATACCTACGGCATCTCAGGGCGATGTCCAGCTTCATAAAAATCAAACATTTTAAAAACAGCACAATAAATTTAAACTTAAAACAGGATTGGGAAACAGAAAAGTAAAGGTAGGGAAGAGCCAACATCCTAACCCACCCCTCCTCCCCAAAGACCTGGGCGAACAGCCAGGTTTTACAAGCCCGCTGGAATGCCAAAAGGCTTGGGGCCAGGCGAGCTTCTTCCGGGAGGGAGTTCCAAAGACACGGCCCAGCAACCGAGAATGCCCTCTCCATTGTAGCCTCCCGCTTAACACGGGGGAACTCTAAGAAGGCATCCCCGGCAGACCGAAGGAGCCACTCTGGGGCGCGGAGGGCAAGGCGGTCCCTGAGGTACAAGGGGCCCAGACCGTGAACGGCCTTATAGATTAATACCAATACCTTGAACCTGGTTCGGCATGCTATTGGGCAAGCAGTGCAGAGTCCAGAGCACTGGTGTTTATGTGCTCCCGACGACCCGTCCCCGTCAGGAGCCGTCACATTTTCGAACCAGGAACAAGGGCAGCCCCACATAGAGCGCATTGCAGTACAGCCTCGAGGTAACGAAGGCATGGATGAGGGAGGCCAGATCCGGCCCGGAGATGTATGGACGCAGCCTCCGCACTAGATACAACTGGTGGAAGGTGGTCTCTGCCACCACCTCCACCTGTTAATCCAGG
>QEPC01001301.1:6210612-6245020 GCA_003113815.1 Sphenodon punctatus
CTCTTCCCCCCCCCCCCTCCCGCATAACCACCCTCACCCATCCCCTCCACCAAAGGCCTGGTGGAACAGCCAGTTCTTACACAAGCAACGAAAAGTCAACAGATTTAGGGCGTTCAAGGTTAAAACCAGTGCCTTGAATTTTGCCCGGAAGACAATAGACGACAATGCAGATTCCGAAGCACCGGTGTTATGAGTTCGCAGCAACCCGTCCCCATAAGGAACTAGGCTGCTGCATTCTTCACCAGCTGCAGCTTCCAAAAAATCTTCAAGGGCAGCCCCATACAGAGCTGATTGTAGTAGTCTAGCCTCAAGGTAATGACGTCATGGATGATAGTCGCCAGATTTGAATTGGAGAGAGAAGGCCGCAGCCTTCTCACCAGATGGAATTAGTGAAAAGCACTCCTGACCACTGCCGCCACCTGAGTCCAGATGCAGAGGTGGATCCAAGAGCACTCCCAAGGCTGCAAAACCTGAGTGACTGGGCGTTGGGGCCAGACCCCATCAACATCCTGGGTCCCAATCCTCCCCAAGTCACAAGGCCAGTCAACCATCATCACCTCAGTCTTGTCAGGATTCAATTTCAGTCAGCTCACCCTCATTCAGACCCCCACAGCAGCCAAGCAACGGATAAGCACCAAGACTGCTGGCACTGGGTCAGATGAAAAAGAGAGGTAGAGCAGGGTGTCGTCAGCATACTGATGACACCTTACTCCAAACGTTTGAATGATCTCGCCCGGCAGCTTCATTTACACGTTGAAGAAGAGTAAGCAAAAGATGGAAACTACAGGACCCCACAGGGGAGTTCATGGAGTGCCAACGAGCAATCCCCATCTGCTGAGGATGGGCATGGATCTAATTCACAACTGGTGGCCTGCGCAGCCTCAAGTGCATCCTCTGCATTGGTGGGTGATAACAGTTGAAATTCATCCAAATAAAAAGGACAAGGCTTGGACGTTCACAGCCCCAAACCGTGACTGTGCCATACAAACAGTTGCACTAAATATAAGAGCGATTTTTGTCTGCAAAGTAATCCATTAAAATGTCACAGTGGGCTTTAGATGACTCCCAACTCCTGGCAGAGACAGACCGGAATTACCAGACCCCTCACAACCCAGAAAAGCTCTGCCAGATGGGACTTCACAGATGCTATGATGGCGGTGAAGAAAGCCCTCTTTGTCACCATCACAGCCATGGCATGGCCTTTCTAAAATGATGTATGCTGTAACTGGTCAGATTCATTGTGAGTCAAAGTGCCACCCGCGCGATAACCGCCCACCCTCTCACTTCAGCTGCCTCAGGCCCTCCGTCTACCACGGGAACCAGTGTTGGTGCAGTGGTGGGAGTGGACCCCTGGGTGCCACTGCGTTGATGACCTTGGTCAAAATGCCATTCCACAGGGCAACCAGGTCATCGACACAGAGCAGCCATCGAGGTAAGTAGGTAAATCCCCCAGAGAGTTCTGGAATCCAAGCAAATCCATAAGTCTCTGAGAGTGAACTAACCTAACTGGTCCATCACCCCAATGGGGCCACAGGATAGCAAGGGTGTAATAGCCACCCCCCCAATAATTGGAATCTCCGTTTCCAAGCTAGTGCAAAACATCAAATCCACTGTGTCCTTTTTCATGTGTTAGGCCCACTACTACCTGCGATAGGCTCATGGTTGTCATGAAAGCCATGAACTCCTGCTCCCCTCCTAATAGATTGGCATTGGTGTGAATGTTGAAATCGCACAAAACAATAAGTCTTAACACCACCTCCTGAGACCAACTCCGCTAGAGCAGCCAGGGAGGCTGCAGTGCAGCGGAGTGCTTGGTAAACTAACAGAATCCTTAATCTATCCCTGGCCAAATCAGACACAAGATGGACACACTCCATACGGGCTGAGTCAAGCACTGGATGCCTCCGGCTGGGCAAGGAATCCCTAAAACCCACCTCCCCGAGCTATGCTGATGCTGCACAGAATACCCAGCTATTCCGTGCCTCCAATCCCCTTCTCGTTCCTCAAAAACAGAGAGAGCAGGGCAAACCACCACCACCCCTTTTCTCTTTCTGATTCTGTCATTTTTTGACTCAGAATGTTATAGCCCACTTGAGACTCTGAATTGGAACGGACAGGATTTCTTTCTCCCTCACACACATGGTTCTGCCTGGCTGTCGGTGAGAGTCTGCATGTCCCGAGAGCTGGGGATGGAGAGAGATGTTTTCTCTTTTGTGGGGGTGTTTGTGGAAAAGCAGGAGAATCTATGGGGAAGTTTATTGCTTAATGTACTGAGATTGCTCATTTTGAGAATTGGCTTATCTATAGAGCAGAATTGATCTACTTCTGTTTTAAAAGCACATAATCCTTTGCAGCTTCAAATCTGGCAAGTATATTTCTTGGGTGAATAGTTGTTTCTAGTAGCAATTTTGATTTGTGAGGAATTTCATTGAGTTAAACATGTTGGGGTTGTTTTTTTTTTGCCTGCCATCAGATGGCACTCGCAGTCTGTACTGTATTTCATTTAACAGTCCCTCAAGGGAACAATGCTAGTGGAAAAATAAAAAGAGCGTAAACCCAGAGTCCAAGATCCCAAGAGTGAAACCATACATTTAAATATTCAAGCAATGAAAGAATTGTAGTCCACTCAAGTGAGTAATAACAGCACAATAGAGAATCACTGGAAAATTGCCATTTCCCCCTCTCTGACTCTCCTCCCCTCCCCATCCAAAGCCCCATATTACAAATCAAACACTAAGCAGAGACACTGTAACAAGTGTTTTTAGTCTAGTGCTTAGTTCGGAGGTCATACGCAGGATTTTCTGACAATAGCAGCAAGTTTGGCAATGCTAGGGCTTTGTAGCTGTTGCTGTTCACTGTGGAAGATCTGGGCAACACCAGTACAGTCACTTTAGAGATGTGACCCAAATGAAAATGTTGGATTCTGACACTCCTGAACATTAGGGGGTTTGGAACCCAAATGCAATTCCAGCCTTTTTACAGTAAAGGCTTTCTTGACCATAAAGAGAGAGATGTTTTACAAAGCGTTTTTTCACAGCTCCATTGCGTTCCTCTCATTGCAAAAGGATTCTGCGCTTGATACGGTAGTGATGTTTCCACGACAACAGTGATCTTGTATGTTACCCTCAGGTGAGGAATTAGAACTTCCGTAAATAATTACTATAAATAGCTATAGGGAAATCTTGTTTGGAAACGGCACAATTTCTTTGTCGGAAGTTGTGTTTGCGGTTCCGTCCCAGCTGTATTTGTGCGACTAATGTGATAGATATTCTGCAAGTACCTGAAATACATAGAGGGCTAAGAGTGTTACTTCACAGTCCCTCGTTTGAATTTTGTAGAATTCGGCAGACAACCTCTGCTCTGCAGCTGTGGTACTCTGGAGTAACTCATAATGGGCAGATGATGCATAGCAAATAATTTGCAGGAAATTGATCTTCAGCCACACTTATATATGCAAACCTGAAGACTTATAAAGTTGTTATAAAAAAAACTGCTCCATTATTCCTTAAGTGCATGCTAAATGGAATGTCTTACTGAAAATGCTTCAGTCCAGTATTTTGAAGGCTGCCTAACATGGGATGACTGATCCTGGTGCTCAGCCTAATTCTGCAGAAACCCTCTTTCAATAGAGAGGTTATGACAGAGCAGCTGCTCTAAGTTCCTGCAAGATGTTAAGCTCTGGGGTGCCAGCCAGCTACCTGATGAGCCTAAATGGCCTCAGCTGCAAACTAGCAGGAAGCCAACTGAGAAGATACATGATTAAAGCATGAGCCAGTGATTCAGAAAGCTAGCTGGCATTGCCCAAAAGAGGGGGCAGCAGCTTAACAAAAAGGAGTGGAGTCAAAAGGAGGACTTTATAGGGGAACCCACTTCTAGAATCTTGAGGAGTTTTGCACTTCTCTTACCTGGGATTAAGTGCTGCTTAGTTATGAAAGGGGAACAATCCATAAGGCTCCGAGGGAAAGGAGCTAGAAAGCCTCAGAGAGTGTTCGGAATTTTGTGAAAGGAAAGACACTACAGACTCTTACCGTTGGTCACTTTAACTTTACTCAGGTATGTTGCAATTGCCATAAAATAGTACTACGCTATTGGTCAACTAATACAATTTGTCACCAATCTTAAGATTTTCTTCACTTTGTGTCTATAAACACACACACACACACACACACACACACACACACACAAGCAGAGAGAAAATAATTGATTTAGTTAAATGTAGTTATTTAAATAGCTAGTTGTTTAATACTTAAATTTATGACATTGGGTTTTCTAAAGGAACTACAAGATAATAGAGACAGGTGAGAAAGTAGGAGCTTGTGAAGATTTTCTCAGCTGGTTGCATGGGGGACAACAACATTGGCTTTTAAGATAGGATTATCAAGGGAGCCTACAATGGGGAGATGCCTAAATACCATGAAACTTCAGGATCCTACTTTGCTTTAAAAAAAACAAACCAGGATAGCCTGAGATGTATGAAAGCTCTAATGTGGTTCCTGTGCCTCTGCACTGCCTATCTACTGCCATTTCCACCTTCCCGTTATAACTCCAAACATGTCTCAGATGGACTTATGAGCAGTAGTTAAGTTTTGTTTTGTTTCTCAAAAGAATGTACGATAACTAGGAGACCAGTTCCCATTTACTTTCATCGACCACCTAACTCCGTTAGATGTTTATGGAAATCTCATCCAATTTGACTGAGAGTCATCATGTGGAATAAGAGGATAGACTATCTCTGGGGAGATGAGATCCTGTTGTTCAGATAGGGTTTGTTTTCTGGACAGGTTGGTGATTTTTGTGGAAACACGGATGTATGCACATTAAAACCTAGCTTTGAATTGCATTTTTTGTATAATCGGCAGTAGTGTTTTGGGGCATTGTGCGTGAAGGCTGCCTCTCTGTGGCAGCTTTAAATGTTTAAAAATTGAAGCCAGTTAAAAACTGGATTCTGAAAGCATCCATGGTTGCTAAGATACACGGCTCAAATGCTGTGCATCTTGCACTTGGAATATATTATCTTGGCAGATTGGTCTTTTCAGTCTGGCAGCACAGGGAAGTGTAGTTTTTAGAAATAGAGAAAAATATAAAGAGATTTCTCGGTAGCCTTCCTTCTCAACAGACATAATTTTGTTGATGCATACCTGTTTACATTGCATCTTTATTCTCAAATCCTAGTTAATCCAAATTGAGTGTCATTTTATCACATATGTTGATGCCTTAGTTATTTAAAACCTCCAGATGTTACCTAGGCCATTCAGATAACTAGAACTATATATGTTTACTTGGCTGTCCTCTTGCCATTGTCAACTAGCTTGCTTGAACCTCTTTTAGATAGGTGAAGTTTTTCTATCTTTTAGGTTTGAATTCAGAAGGTTGAGGAGAGGGTGCATATCTTAGGATGAGAACAGGGAGCTGGAGGTCAAGCAATCAGTGTCATCTTGTGCTGGCACTTAACTTGTTGTGTGACGTCCACATTCTTGGGTGTTGTCGACAGTATAAACGTTTTTATGGAATTCCTGTCTCCACTTCCCTGTCCCCTTTTGGAAATTGGCAATGGCAGATGACCAATAGAAGCTTACAGCAGACTTGGATCTGCCAAACCAAGTACTGTATCAAAATAGCAAACTTGTTACAACACTTCTACTGTGGTGTTTTGTAACTGGACATCTGGGCTTCTAGCCTCGCTCAATAGACTTTGACTCTTTTGCCCTGCCAGCACTCACAAAGTTGCCATTTGTGACAAGTCGCAGATGGCCCCGGGGGAAGTAAGAGTGGAAATTAGAGATGAAACAGGCACTGTATTTATTTGTGGCTATTATTCACCATTTTTGGGTAGCCCTCTAATACCCACAACCAAAACCGTATTTACTTATCTGGTTTCGGGGTATACTTTCCAGTGAGTTCATGTTGTTTTTTTGATAATTTTAGTATTTTTATTATTGCACCATTTTTTACACTTATGCATGAACAAAAATAGTGATGATACTGTAACCAAAAACTGAAATACCAAAAAGTAAATTTAAAACACTAACCTAAAATAACCAGAGGAAAAAATGGGTAGCGGCCATTACCTATGTTGCTATTTTTGGTTTGGGTTGGATTAATTCAATGAGTTTGCTTTTTGTTTCATCTTTAGTGGAAATCCACATGGCCACTCGTGATCCAAGCTAAGAGGTAGATCCTGTGATCTACTAGAGACTAGCTCGTCATATGCCAGTATCTCAGTGCAGGGAGGAAGACCAGCCTCTCTGGAGATCTGCTCTGGGTAGGAGAGCAGGACTGGTGTCCCTGGAAGTATCTCCGGGGAGGAGAGAGACTAGGGGTGATTTCAGAAGTGACGTGTTCCAGTTCACCACAGTGAACCCCACCCCTGTGTGAACGGATTCACCGCGGGCTGTGGTGACACGTGCGGCCCCAACAGAAGTGACAGGATCGTGACCACCGCCCGGGGGTAATCAGAGAGAACATGGGCCGGGGGAACACAACAGACATGCAGTGGAGACGTGGACCGCGGTTCGAACCCCAGAATGCACCACGGCTGGGGTCAATTCCTTCCACCGTGGTTGCGGGTTTCCATTCAGAAGTTACTTTTCATTCACCCCTGCCGTGGTGACCATTCACCACGCTTCTGGACCTCCTCCCACCCCAACCTCATGAAGCGTGGTTAGCTTCACCCCGGGCCGCGTTTGACTGTGGTGAGCATCTGGATGCGAGCAAACAGACATGCACGGCGCTTTCACCACCCCCGCATTTGACTGAGGTTGACTGGTGGACATGCACCACGTCACTTCTGAAATCACCCTAGGAAATCACCTCCAGTGTTGTGAGGAATTCTCTCTAAAGGAGAATTCCCCTCTCCACTCCTATGAGCCGTTGCTGAGGTACCTTGGAGCCAGCTGGAGGAGTTCCAGACTGGAGCATAGGAATACAGCTGAAATTTGCTACCTGTGGACATACCCAAATTTCTGGGTACTGTTTCCAGTACCTAAATATCAGGTTTCTGTGGATATCCAAGTAACCCATTTACCCCCAAATTCAAACTGAGTGCTGCAATTTTTATGGGAATACCCATTTTTGCAGGAACTTGTTTCATCTCTACACTGGAGCCTGTGAGAGGGATCCAGATCAATCACATGAGGTTGACGGGTGGATCAACTGAATTGCATGCCCCTTGCCATTTGTTACATGTCACCCACAATGCTTTGAAAAGGAAATATTAACAATCCCATTTTGCTTCAGGACTTTCTTTTGATGAAATACACCACAGAGGTGCATCCTCCTTGTGTTTCTGGTGATTTCTCTGGTTCCCATTCATTCACTTTCTCTCTCTCATCTCTTGGGATAGATCTCCAAATCAGCTGTATCTCCCATCCGGCTAGCCTGTTGGTGTGACCCCTAGCAGATGCTGACATTTTTTAAAAGGCTTAATTATAAACCAACTCCTGGTAATAGCTTTATTGAAGCACACTCTGCCCAAGACGCTTGGGCTGTTTCTACAGATGATAGATGCCTTTGGATACCCATATTTGGGAATAGCTACTCAGGAGAAGGAGGAGCTGCAAATCCCCCCCCCCCCAGTAACCAGTCTTATGCTTCATCCCTCAGCTACGGCAGCAGACAAATCCCTTCTCATTCAGTGCCAGTTGGAGAGACCCTGCTTCCCACAGGGATCAGATCAGCCCTGGTGCTGGTGGGGTCTGGCTCTGGCTCTTCTTGGGAGAAGGTGTTGCTGGCAAATTAGGACTGTCTACTGGCCAATAGCCTTGAAGAGCCCAAAACTGTTGCTAACAGAGCTGTGGCATATCCACACATTCTTCAGCATGTTCTGACTCCCCTGTGGGAGTTCCCGCATGTTGCTCCCTGCCCTCTTGTGGAAACATCATGAGTCTTTGGGAGTTAGCAAATGAGACGATAGTCCAGGTTCGGGCCATGCAGCCCCCACTCATATGTTTAATTGTCCAGCCTAACAAACAGGCAGCCTCCTGTGTGTATTTCGCGTGCTTGCAGGCAGACCCGGCCTGCGTCACCAGTGAGACCAAGAATTGAGATAGGGGCAGGAAGTGGTTGCTCCTCGGACGCTCTAGAATTTCTGCTCACGACTCTGGTGCTGGTGGAGCTTGGATGCGCGGAGGCACTGCACGCAACCTAATTGACTACATGAGCACACATTAGCCCACATTTGCCGGCACAGTGAGCTCCATGTTTTTTAGATCCTGCTGTGAGTGGGGGCTGCGGGTCCAATGGGTGGAAGCCACGTGGCAGGTGGGGGTGAACACCTAATAAACAGGCAGGTGGACACCCACCTGGTGGGGGCTATAGCAGGCTAACGTCTTGCTTACCCTTTGTTTCTAGGTACTAGCTAGAACAGGGTTTGGAAACTTCAGGCCCAGGAACCAAATGTGGCCCATGGGTAGTTTTTGTGTGTCCCCTTTCCAGTTCCTGGATCCAGTCCTGCCCTCAATCACTGAAGTTGTAGAGCTTGGGACAAGAAAGCAGGAGTTTCTCTCTCTCTCTCTCTCTTTCTAAAACTTACATGCCACCCCCCTCCTGCTATAAGCATCTCGAGGCAGCTAACAACATTTAAAAATACATAACTAAAATACAATTAAAAACAACCTAAAATCCCCAGATTAAAATAACCCATACCCAAACCCTCCCTAACTCAACCCACCCACCCCATCTCCCTCGGTTAAAGGCCCGGCGGAACAGCCAGGTTTTACGCTCTACGGAAAGAAGGGAGGTCGGTGGTCAAGCGGACCTCCAACAGGAGGGAGTTCCACAGCCATGGTGCAGCCACAGAAAAAGCCCTCCTCATGGTAGACACCCGGGGGACTGCGAGGAGGGTGCCCCCGACCGACTGCAGGGGCCGATTTAGGATCTGGAGAGTGACGCAGTCCTGCAGGTAGGTGAGGCCCAGGCTGTAGAGCTTTAAAGGTCAACACCAACACCTTGAATTGGACCTAGAAGACTATCGCAGCCAGTGCAGACAGCGAAACACTGGTGTAATGTGCTTGCGTCGGCCCGTCCCCGTTAGGAGATGGGTCACCGCATTCTGCACCAGCTGCAGTTTCCAAACCAGCACCAAGGGTAGCCCCACGTAGAGTGCATTGCAGTAGTCCAGTTTCAAAGTAATAAAAGCATGGACGACTGTGGCCAGATCGGAGTCCGAGACATATAGCCTAAGCCGACATACCGGATGTAACTGGCGGAATGCCCCTTTTGCCACAGCTGCCATCTGGACATCCAGGAGCACCCCCAGACTCTGGACCTAAGATACCAGGGGAGGACGGACCGCATGCCACCACCCACCCCGGCTTTCCCCACAACCATCACCTCCATCTTGTCAGGATTTAACTTCAGACAGCTCACCCTCATCCAATCCCCCACAGCTGACAAACACCGGGTAAGCACCAAGACTGCCGGACCTGGGTCAGCTGAAAATGAGAGAGATAGCTGGGTGTCATCAGCATATTGATGACTTCTTACACCAAACTCCCCGACAACCTCCCCCAAAGGCTGCATATACACATTGAACAAGAGAGGGGATAAGATGGAACCCTGCAGGACCCCACATGTGAGTCCCTGGGAGAAGATGAAAAATCACCCAGCACCACACACTGGGTTCTCCCAGCCAGAAAAGAGCAGAACCATTCAAGAACAGTCCCGCTAATCCCTGCCTGGTCCCGCAGCAGAGTCACCAACAACTCATGATCACTGGTATCGAATGCAGCCGAGAGATCTAACAAAATCAACTGAGTTGAACGACCCTGGCCCAACTCATGAGAGAGATCGTCGACCAAGGCCACAAGTGCAGTCTCCGTGCCATGACCCGGATGAAAGCCAGACTGCGATGGATCAAGAAAATTGACCCAGTCCAGATGCTCCTGTAGCTGTTGAGCCACCACCCATCCAATAATCTTCCCTAAAAAGGGAAGGTTAGAGACCGGTCGATAACTGGCCAGGACTTCAACTTCCAATTATGGTTTCTTGAGCAGGGGCTGCACCACCACCTCCTTGAGACAGTCCAGCACTCTTCCCTCCCCAAGGGAGGTGTTGACTATCCCAGCCAGCAACTGTCTCCTGGCTAGCCTTAACCAGCCAGGACAGGCATGGAACTAACTCACAATAAGTGGCTTGAACAATCTGAAGAGCATCCCCTGCATTTGAGGGCGACACATCCTGAAATTCATCCCACAAAACAGGAAAAGAAGGGGAATGAGGGCATGCACACAAGGATAGGGCATGGATCCATGACACAGACCTGTGTTCTGGACCCTCTTCTTCCTAAGTGCACCCCCAACTTCTGTGCAGCCCTCAGAGCTTGTACTAACTTTCAAAATGGTCCCTGGGAGGGAAAAGGTTCCCCACCCTTGTGGTAGAGGCCCAAGAAACTCGTGTGACAAGAACATTTAACAAAACCCATGGCTTCTCTAATAACTCCTGAAAACCTAGATTTACATAAGGGCTGTTAAAATTTAATATAAACTGTAGCAATGTAGCTAATGAACAATGATAGTAATTAAAATAATTGCTTAATGGGAAAGTGATACGTTAAAATGCTTTGCTTTCCATCGACTGTCTGACCTTGTCAAATGGCAAGAAATGGGATTTCTTTAAACTTTTTCCTCCTAGTGATTGTGGGCGGTTGCCCCCTCTATAGGCAATGGAAACCAGTCTATCTCCCCGAGTCAGATTTACCTTGTTTGAAATAGCCTTATGGTGAGCCACGTTGTGGAACTCTTGTCTAGGGCTGGACTAGTTATAAACGTAAGAGTTCCATATTCTGGTAAAATGGAACCGAATCAGAAAAGGCAGGTGTAAGGATTTTTGGAATTACTGTTACATCTCCAAGGAAAATATTGCTACCTTTTTATTTATTGGATGTCCAGCACTCGGAGCACCAGGATATTTCCTAGCAAATTAGACAGATACCTTCTCCAGAGTTTGGCCCAAACTTCAGTCCTGCAAACACTGCATCAGTAATTTTACTGCTTTTGTGGGTCTCGAGTGTGACTTTTAGTTGAAGGTCTAACTTTAAACATGAGACAGTGTTGGAAAGAAACCCCAAATGAATGAGAGGAGGGAAGCTGTGCATGTGGCATACCGGAATTATGAGGTTCTGCTAGTTTTCGAACATGGTTCTTTCAAAATCTAATTATCTGACCCACCTTGCAGTCTTTATGGTGGCAAAATTCCTCTTATCCTCACTGGGAACTCTTGTGCATAAGAGACTTGTTCTGCAGTTTGTGTTAAAGATTTAAATTTATTATTTATTTTACCTGTCTGATTGAATCTGTTTTTAAATTCTTTAATCCAAAATTCTTTAATTTCTTTAGTACATAGGGAAGCATACAAATATAGCATAATCTACTGTGCTAGAAGTCAGGAGATATGCTACCTTCTTCTCGGCTTCACAGGATAGTTATTTAGATGCTGGGGAGCGATCTCCACTACTACCAGTAGGAGGCAGAATGTTGAAATTCTACTGGGCATGCTCAGAGTCGAGAGCTCTCTCCATTTCACAGTTCGATTTCTGCCTTGATAATAGTAGGAAGTAGAGCGTGCCCAGCACACACAGACCGTTTTCTTTCTTGCCTCTTGGGTGTTGTTTAAGTCGGGTGCACGTGGGACACTGCAGAGGACAGAGAAAATTATATTTAAAAAATAAAAGGGGGCCGTTTTCTCTCTGAGGGTGATCTCTCCTACCTCAGTCTTCCTCGACTGTCCATTTCTGTGGGTGCGGAACGATGAGAAGGATGGGCGCGGGGGAGTCCCTCAGGTGGTCCCACACGCTCAACAAAGGCCTGTTGCCGCCTGGCTTAGGGCTTGCTGAAATCTATACTCACTACCCCCACTCTGTGGGGGTTGAACATTTCTCATCAGCAGGGGAGGAGACGCAGGAGAGAGCCCGCATGCGCCAGAAGAACATGGCACCCGGCACCAGAAGGAGAGCAGGACTGGACCCTATCAAGCCTTCAGTAAGACTTCCTTACCCTCTCTGTGGAACAGCTTCACCTGGTGACACTTAACAAAATCACAGCCTCTAGAGCTCCTCCATGAGAGGCGTAAATAGCCTGCAAAATGATCCCTCCTCCCGCAACAACCCGGACTGTAGCCATAGCCAGGGCAGCAAGGGGAAATTCTGCGCAGCTGGCAAAGGCAAACAGCCCGTTCCCAAGAGTCCAAAATCAGGCAGGACCCCTTGAAAAGTCCCTTTGGCCCAACTACTCTTCCTCTGAAGGGGAGAAACTAGGTAGAGGATAACAATCCGTGCCTCAATGAGGGAGAGATAATGGAAGATGAGGAGGAGGGGAGGCTCCCTTGAAACTGTTATCTTGGAATGTTTCAGGTTGTAAACTTAGGCTCTTGGACCCAGACTGGCTCGCTTTTTAAAGGGATTACGATTTGGTCTTTTTACAGGAGACCTGGCTATTGGAGGAGGAGACTATCTATATTTATTTTATTTTATTTATTTTATAAATTTGTACCCCGCCCCTCTTGCGAACAGCTTGGGGGCGGCTTCCAGCCATATCGGTCTGAGAAGCAACCGGGAGGCGCAGGAAGCTGACAGGGTAGCAATTAGGTACTGAAGCGCACCTGTGACCGGCAGCGGGACCCAATGTCCGGGAGCGGGGTACCTTCAAAAGCAGAAGCTGCCTCTGGCAGTGCCGGGGTCGAGAAGCAACCGGGAGGCACAGGGAGCCGACGGGGCAGTGATTAGGCACTTGAGCGCACCTGACTTCCGGGAGCGGGGGACCTTCAAAAGCAGAAGTCACCTCCGGCAGCGCCGTGGGCGCATGGCCTTAGGCACGGGCAGTGGAGCGTCAGGGGCCCCTTTATAGAACTCCCATGGACTAAAGGACTATGGGGGAACGGTAGGACTTTCAGATTTGGCCGAAGGGACTAAGTATGCCTCTGAAACTGCCCCAACCCCTGCTCCTGTTTTTGTTACCTCCCTGGGAGGGGAGAATCTGGAAACTGGAAATTGGCTTTGGTGGATGTATATAGGAGGGAGTGCAGGTCAGTAAGAGTGGAGTTTGGGTGGGAAGGACGTCCTTAGATGTCTGGCAAAGTGGTATTAATTGACATTCAGCACGGAAATAGTAGCTGGAAGTAAGAATGTTTGGTGGGAGTAGTGGCAGGTCAGAGCTGCTTTAGCCAATTACAGAATCGTCTGCCTAAAACCCAGTGTGGGGGAGTAAGGGGAGGGTGAGAGCCCCCCTCTCTACCTCGGGGTAATTGGGTAGGACCTGTTTGGCCAACACTACAGTGACACAATGGATAGAATTAGGATTACGAGGAGTAGAACGGTAGGGCAATTAGATGCAGCACGGGCCCTGAATACACAGCTGAAAATCACGAGGTTTGTAACTAAGAAAGGGAGAAGGGAGAGCCCGAATCAATCTAAGGCTGATCCCGCCTCCAAAGAAGAGAGATAGGAATTGATAACCTTAACAGGTACCCCTGAGAAAGTCGGGAGCTGTGTGGTAGACAGCCAGGCTGTGCCAGAGATGTTGTGTATTGGGACCCAGATGCCACAAGCGGCGTCAACTGCCGTAAAAGAGCACCTGAAGGAAACGTGGTCTGATTTTCCTGCCCCCAAACCTGGGGGACAGGTTCCTTTCATATTTGGATAGCTTTCAGCCCATGCGGAATTCTAGAGAAAGTAAAGAGAAGCAGATTAAGGAATTTAATTCCATTATTCATGAAAACTGCTGCTGTAAGCAAATTAGAGCTTCAATGGACAAACTTACACTGGCGGTTGACTCGCTTAAGGAAGAGTGGGCCCAGAACTTGAAGGAAACAAAAGAGTGCCGTGACCAAGTCGAAGGGCTGACTGCTAGGTGGACATGCATGTATGAGGGCCATCCACATAATAGAGCACTCGCGGGTAGGAAATGGGGGACTCTACCAGGAAGAAAATTACCATCAGTTCAGGTGTCCCCATATAGGAAAGGAAATGGGGGAAGGAAGAGTGGGGGAGTGGAAGCGGCTCATAACCATTTTTCAAAACAAAATTTAATATTATATGACTTTCAAGTGACCTCGTTGGAGGACAGAGATTCCTTGAAAGAGAAGGGGGTTCAGTACTGTGCCTCCAACTTGAGAATACCTCCATACAAGTTAAGAAAGGCAATAATTTTTGTGGCGAGACTACCCCAGGCGAAAGGGGCCTATCCCCCCCCAGTCAGGGTGGGTTTCAGGGATCTGGAAGTAAGGAAGGACTTGCTAAAGGTCACAGAAACCTCGTTTTTAGGACTGGAGATTGGGGAGGACACTTACCCCTTCTTTCGAAAGAAAAGGACTTTTGCGTGGGCACCAAGCTATACATCATCCCAATCCTTAGAGGTTGATAGTTCCTCCAAAGCTCAGGGAGTGGGGGGAGGGCCTTGGAAGGAACCCTAGGGGCCGGAGAAGCAGACAGCAGAAAGACAATTGGTTGGCAGAATGACTAGGAAAAGAGATGTATTATGAGAATGGGGAAGAAAGAGAGATGAAAATACTTGGATGGAATTATTGCTGGGTTGAGGGCAAAACTGAATGATGGTGATTGGGCAGACTTCATTACAAGATATCAAATTATAATGCTACAAGAAACATGGTTGGAAACACATTGCTATGGATGGTTTTCAGGTGTTTGTGGTTCCTGCCAAGAAGAATAAGCGCATGGGGAGACCTGTAGGAGGGCTAGTAGTACTTATAGATATAACCATCAACTGTGTAGCCAGGGAGATCTGCCTGGACTCACAGATTATACAGGCAGTCCAGTTAGATCTTTCAGGAGAAACCTTTGTCCTCATAAATGTATACTGCCCACCAAAAGGACAGGATAGTGTGTGGGCGGGGAGAGGGGGGGCAGGTTTAGCCTATCTGGAAGAGAAGATAAAATTGATTAAACATATGGTCCCACATACAATTTTATTAATGACGGGATTTTAATGCAAGGGTGGGAAACTATCATCCCAACAAAACAGAAGCTTGGAGGCAAGTAGGGCTGAAGCAGGTGCCAGGTATGGTAGATATAAAAACAAACAAGGCTGGGAAAGACCTCTGGCATTTTTTTCAAAAATAATAACTGGAGCCGCCTAAATGGGAACATGCACCCTGATGTTCCAGGGCAATTAACCTTTGTGTCCAAAAAGGGTGTTAGCACTATAGACTATATGCTCTTGGAACAGGATTATTGGCCGTTGGTCAAAAGCTTTGAAGTAGTTAAAAGACTACTTCAAAGTGATCACTATCCTTTAGCGGCCTATTTACAACTACCCGGTAGATGGACACAGATGTCCCAAGTGAAATCGAATCTGTTGAGGAAGAGGGTTAAGTGGTCAATGGAAACGGAAAGGAAGGCAGAGGATATTTGTGAGAGGATTAGGCAGAGGTGGGCAATTGAGAATAATATGGTTGACAGTGATGTCCCTTGTAATAGAGTGGATGAATACCAGGAAATTGTGGAGAGTTTTTTTCAAGAGATTCTGACGACCTCTTATAAGATAGGGAGTGGGAGGAGATTTCACCAAGACTGGTTCGATGAGGAATGTATAAAAGAAAAAAGGATCTTAATTGCTCAAATGGATCAGGGTAGGGATGAGAGTGAAGCCGATTTTAGATCAAGGATTTATTGTGCAAAAAAGAAATACATGCAGCTCCTCCAACAACAACAAAAAAGAGGACTTTCAGAAAAGCAACCTGGGAACGATTAATCTAGGCTGTGGAAAAAAAGAATTCCAGCATGTTCTGGAAAATTGTTGCGGGAAAGGTGGAAAATAGATGGGGACAGCCAGATGCCTTTATAACGGCAGCAGTATGTAAAGATCATTATATTATAAAGTTTGGTGGGTTGCGGTTTGGTGGGGAAGAACCGATGAACAAATGTGGGGAGACAGAAGACTGTTTCAGACAAAGGTTTAAGATCTCAGCTTTGCAGCTTCGCATAGCAATAATGGACTTGAAGCCGGGAAAGGCTGAGGGCCCGGATATGCTCCCAGCGGAACTGCTCAAGGCGGACCCTGATTTCTGGGTAGGTTATCTTAAGACCATCATAAACATCATGGTGGAGTTTGATATATTTCCCCCGACCTGGAGACAAAATATCTTGGTCCCTATCTTTAAAAAAGGAGATAGGAAGAGCCCAGAGGCCTATAGGCCTATTAGCCTAATAGATCTCCCCTCCAAAATATATGGGAAACATCTTCTTGCCCATATAAAAAGTTGGTTGGATCACAATAATATAATGGGGGAAGAACAAACCGGTTTTAGGCCCAGTTATTCTTGTATGGACCAGTGTTTTGCTTTGTTCCACCTATTAAAGAATTATGCTGGTCAGGGCCAGGTGGTGCATGTAGCTTTCATAGATCTGCAGGGTGCCTTCGACTCAGTGGACAGGGCAAGGCTCTGGAGAAAGCTGGACCTGATGGGGATGGATCCAGCTTTACTGCAACTGGTACAGGCCTATTATAGTAACACGTCAACAATGGTTAGGTTTGGCCCAGGGGGCGAATGCACGGAGCCTTTTCAGACCACTATAGGGGTCAAGCAAGGGTGTGTAATTGCCCCAACACTGTTTAGTTTATACATTAATGATTTGGTGCTGAAGAGCAAGTGGCATCATCACCCCAAAACGGTGGTGGTGGTGATATGTTTGCATTTTAATATGCAGACGATATGGCTTTTGTTTCGCTCTCCAAGATCGGGTTACAGAGTATTTTAAACAAGTTGGGTTCATATGCAGAACCAAACAACCTGAAAATAAGTGTCCCTAAATCAAAGACAATGACCTTTGGAACAAGGAAGAATTGCCGCTGGGTTCTTGGGAAAGAAAAGTTGGAGTCTGTTAAGTCCTTTACGTATCTGGGTGTCACTTTTAACAAATCTCTTGACGTGGAGCGATCATATCCATAGAGTAAGATTGAAGGCAGAGCAGGTGGGTGGGGGGATTTTGTCTTTCTATAATTGTACCGGGAAATGTGCTTGCTTGGAAGCCTTGAAAGTGCTGGAAATTAAGCTGGATGCCATATGGGGCCTGGATAGTAAGGCTTGTGAGGCGCTTGAGGTGACGCAGGCAGCCCTTATTAAAATATTATTAGGGATGCAAAGATCTACCCCTCGAGCGCTAGCCAGGATGGAGGCAGGGGTATTAAATGTGGCTGAAAAGGTTAAATTGAAGGCTCTGAGTTATTGGCTTAAGTTGAAGGCATTCCAGCCAAATCGCTTCCCGAAACGTATTTATTTGGGGATGATGGCACTCCCTTTGGGGGAGAAATCCTGGGTGTTGGAGGTGAGGGCGGCTCTTGCAGACTTGAATCTTGCCTCCCTGATGGAAAATATTGACCCAATTCCAACAACCCTTGATAGGGATCTAGTAAGACATTGGGTGGTAGATTGTTCTAGGCAAGAGGACCGCACCAGGGTGAGCCAGTACAAGTACCTTACTGGCAATATATACGGAATTTGGAGGGAGTCCCCGGCGCCCTATCTGATGCTGTCGCAGCATCAGTGGAGGCAAGCTATGACAAAAATGTTCTTTGCCCAGTCTGCCTCCAGCCTCCAGGAGGGTAGATGGGCGCAGGTGCCCTTGGAGCAAAGGATATGTCCATGAAAGTCAGGCCAAATAGAGGATGTATGTCATGTCCTGTGGGAATGTCAATTTTATGTATTGGAGAGGCAGAGGTGGTTGGCTCCTTTAGAGGTGGTAACCCTGGGAACCACACTACACAGGAGAACAGCTTTGTGTATGCAAGATAAGAGCTGGGTGACTATAACAGCATTGGCTAGGTTCCTGTATGCAGCCCAGCTACAGCGTAAGAAGTGGTTAACGGAGATTGAAAATTGAGCTATTCCTGAGGAAATGGCACTGAGCCAAGAGGAAATGTAAAAAGGGGCCCCACTCTTCTCTTATTTTATTGTTGTTCAGTTTTGATAGAGATGGTGTATTAGGTGAGCAGTGTATTGGAAAAATTATACATTAATTCAGTTATGGTGTGTTTTTAATAATTCTATTTTTGTATTGTAATCTTTGGTTTTTGGCTGTGGCCGTTAATAAATCAAATCAAAATCAAATCTATCTATCTATAGCCAAAGTTTTCAGGTTTATTTTGTCCCTGGTACCAAAACTAAAAAAAAGGGCCGCCCTTCGGGAGGCCTGACTGTTCTGATCGCTGATGGATTTGATAAACCTTTCATACTGTTACCTCTGGCGAGGCAGGAATTTCAGGTTGGTACCTGGGAAGTATCTAGTGATACCCGGCTGCTCCTGATTAATCTTTTTATCCCACCCTCTACCTCAGCTTTTTTTGATCCAGGTATTTGGCTTAGGTTAGATGAGCTCCTGAGCCAACTGGAGAGCAAGTGCCCTACATAACTGCTTGTCATGGCTGGTGATTGGAATGCCAGAGTAGGCTCACTAACAGATTTTGAGTAAACCACGATTCCGGGTACTTTAAGATGGCCTATGGCAGAAAGATCCAAGGACCTGGTGAGGAATGAGGCAGGCATTTCCATGATCAGCTTCCTCCTGGCAAATGGGCTATTGATCCTTAATGCAGGTGGCCCAAAGGATCCTGAGGGAGAATATACCTTTGTTAATGCCAATGGTAGGAGTACAGTGGATTATATAGTGACCCGGGCTGACTCCTGGAGCAGATTTGAGAATTTTGCCATAGTTTCCCGCCCAGAAAGCGATCATATGGCACTAACTGTCAATATTAGAGAGTGCCTCTCTGACGATCTACCTAAACCCCGAAGGAGGGAAATGGCAGAGGGCCCTTATAGAGTTCGGGTTAGATGGGAGGACTCTTTAGTAATTGATATGCTGACTTTGTTGAGAAGTCATGACTTTTCTCAACTCCGTGATTCCATGCTGTCGGCACGCGCTAAGGAAATAGAAGCACTAGAGAAGAACTATTCTTTTTTAGTGGAAGCGCTAGCTACCAATATATTATCCTCTGAGAAGAAGTTAGTTAAGCGCCAATCCTGCAGCTGGTTCGACCAAGAATGCAGACTAGCCAAGCGCAGGCTGGTTTCTGCAAAGTTAGCTTGGGTGAAGGATTACTCAATTTGCTCCAAATTACGATTCCAGGAGATGAGGCGCTATTACAAGGCCCTAGTGAAGGGGAAAAAACTTCAGTATGCTCGTTTTGATTTGGGCCAGAATCCAGGTGGAAGCCTCACTTAAGGATTTTAGAGCGTTCTGGGCTCGGATTAACAAGGGGCTCCGTTGTAATTCTACTAATCAGTCAGGTTCCACTAATGAGGAAGGTTGGGTCCTCTTTTTTGAGTCGCTTTTCTCCTCATATTCTGAGGAGACAGATCCCGATTCTATTAATTTTGCCAGGTATCTTCAGACATCGGGGCAGGGGGCTTTAGATCCATATGTGAGGCAGAGGTGAGCCTGGTACTTCAGAGCCTCAAACATGGCAAAGCGCCTGGCAGTGACTTTATAGTTGCAGAGGCCCTACAAGTAGGCCTGGATTGGTGGTCTCCGCTATTGGCTAATTATTTCACCCAAATTAATAAAACTATGAGAATACCTTCTGAATGGGGCTTATCTATAATTGTGCTGATCTTTAAGAAAGTCAATCCCAGAGATCCGGGATGTTATCGCCCTATCAGTCTTCTCCCAGTTATAGGGAAGGTATATTTCAGATTCCTTGTCATCTAGATGCCTGGGCTTATGGACAGAACATTATCCCCCAGGAACAAGGTGGTTTCTGGAAAAACGCTTCCACCTTGGATCACTGCTTTGTTATATCCCATGTAATGGCCAAATACATGAAGATTAGGGCAGGAAGGCTCTTTTTCACATTTAGTGATTTTCGCAAAGCCTTCGATTCGGTTCCCAGATCCAAATTGTGAAGCAAGTTACACAAACTGGGTATAGATGACCATCTCCTGACCCTTCTTATATATGTTCATGCCAATAATTTTGCCAAGATCAAGCTGGGATCAGATGGGAAACTTTCTAGGCCTATTTGTATTCTGCGGAGGGTTAGACAGGGATGTGTCCTCACCCCCATTCTATTCAATCTCTGCTTAAGTGATCTTATAATGTATCTATTGGCATCTGCTGGCCACCCTCCTAAGGTTAAGGACAGACCTTTGCCGGCATTGATGTATGCGGACAATATTGTGCTAATGTCGCAAACTAAAAAAGGACTGTGTAATGAGCTGGAGAGCCTGATAACTTACTGTGTGGAGAATGAATTGGAAATTAATCTGCAAAAATCACAGATTATGGTGTTAGGCAAGAGAAAAGTGCCCACGTTTAAGTGGATCATCAAGGGAAAGGAATTTGCCCAGGTCAATTCATATGTCTGTCTTGGCACGGTACTTACTGATAATGGGTTATGGGGTAAACAATACATAAGAGGCTGATAGCCCTAAAGACCAGTGTAGTCGCTAACGGGATTTCCCGGCTTGCTGTGAGATCTCCTGGGGTTCATATTTCGTCTATCCTGAATGTTTATAGAGCCAAGGTGCAATCCCTACTGGTATTCGGTTCTGAGATTATGCCTGGCTCGGATTTTCAGACTCTGGAGGTTACTCAAAATAAATTCTTGAGGAAGCTGTTAAAGATCCCACAGAGTGTTCCAGCAGCCATTGTCAGGGCGGGAGACAGGCACCCTGGCAATTGACGGTCTGGGCCGGCAAGTGGCCCTTCGGTACTGGGTAAAGGTGGCTAACCATTCCAAGTTATCGCTACCTGCCCTGGGCCTTAGGGAGGAACTGGAGTTGCAGGGAGGCCTTTTATATCCTTGGATCTCTCAAATATTCATTTATTTGATGCAGCTGGGGCTCTCAGCCTCCTGCTTCTGGGGGAAAAGTATTGCCCTGCAGAAAAACCTTATTAAGCTCAGGATAGGCGATATTTCTAACCAGGATGATCTGGCGGCAATTTCTGCTTGGAAGGTGGCACCATGCTTGCAGCATATTAAGCTCCTGCGTAGATTTGAACCTTACTTGGATGGGTTGGTGGAACCTTCGTTACGTAGAGCTTTTACGTTGATCCGCATCCAACTGTTTGACTCTGCCATTGTTCGAGGAAGATACTCTAATGTCCCTTATGAGAATAGGTTGTGCCCATGTGAGAACTTGGTAGTAGAGGATTTAAAACATCTCCTCTTCGATTGTCCCCTCTATGAGGACTTAAGGCAAACATGGCTTGTCCCAATCTTGATGGGGGGGGAACATCTTCGAACTCTTCAGAAAATTATACTATTGCTAACGGATCAGGATGAAGTTACCATAAAGGCAATTGCTTCATTTGCCTTTTTGGCAGCCAGGATCCGTAGCAGCACAATTTCTTAGTTCTGCTCTCCTCTTGACTTTGCCCTCTGCACCGCTTATTATTTTTCTGTATTCTTTGTTGGAGACCCTCCCCCTTTGAATTGCGTATATTATATTTTATTGTCTACATTTTATCTTTGTCTACATTTTATTAGCTATGGTGAAAGCTGACGCCTAATAAACTTATTATTATTATTCAGAGGCATTAGACCATCACCAGTCCAGTTGTGGACCCAGGATGAGTCAGATGGAGTATAAGCTGGTTTTGACCTTTTAAAGCTCTTAAATTGTTTGGGACCCACCTGGCAGATCGCCTGGCCTACCATATCCCATTGCAGCCTTTCCAGTCGGCCGGGAACGCCTGCCTGGAGGTACCGGTTTTTAACCTGGTCTAAATGGCAAGGAGGATCTTCTCGGCCGCCGCTTCGCAGCTGTGGAACTTCCTCCCCCAAAAGGGTTGTTTATGTCCAGGCCTGAGTGCCTTTAGGAGGCAGTGCAAAACCGTTTTATTCATGACGGCATTTGGCAGTGGATAGTGGGGGATGGGGCAAGTTAGGGTGGAGAGGTGTCAGGGGTATGGTGTAGGGTTGTGGGGTATTTTATGTTTTTGTAGTTTTTGTTGTGTTTTGTATTTTATATTTTGATATGGTAAGCTGCCTTGAGCCACCATTGGCAGGAAGGCTAGGGTAAAAATTAAAATAATAAATAAATAAATATATCCCAAAAGTGACTGGAAAGGAAATGTGATTGCTGTTCGACAGGGCCTTTGAGTGCATAATCTGCTCTGCATGGGAACAGCCCAACAAGGCACTCAGGCTCAATCAGACGCAGGGGACGCTGTATGTATTCTCCAAACTTAAGACAGCAGTATTTAGCACCCCCCAAATAGACGCAGCAGGGTCTCTGTCACGCAAATAGGTGTTCCCAGCTGGGAGGGACCTATATTCCAAGGATGCCACAGATAGGGGCATAGAACCTGGGCTGTGGCGAAATTTGGAGGTTACAGCAGCAGTATTACGTATGTCCATCACTACCTCGTATTTTTCAAAGCCATCATGAAAGGCTTCCACATAGGAAGAAACCCCGATATCCCATAAAAGGTCATCAAGAAGCTAGCAGCTAATATCACCCTAGCGTCGTTTTATGACCACAGTATCTACATGCGCAGTAGCCTGGTCAGCCAGTGCTCTGGCAGCAAACCTGACAGCCAGACGCAGATTATGGCTCCATTCCTGGCACACAGACCCACACGCCAAGAACCTGCTTGGGGGCGGGCCCATATCATGGGAGCACACTTCTTGGTATCGCCTTAGAGGGGGTCCTTTCGGATGTAGGCAACAAAGAGAAAAACAAACATAGCAACAGTTTAACACCTCCAAAATCTTTCATCCCTACAGCAGGCCTTTCTTTCTCAACAACTACAACAGACAGAGAGCTTCCTCCTCATTTCAGTAGAGAGGAAGAGGAGCCTGAGGATGATGGCCATGCCAGAATAAATACCCCAACAGCCAGAAGAATAGACGCTCCCAGGGACCTCCCTCTGGAAAGCAGAACTTTTGAGTTGGTCACCCACTCACCATCCTTGATCACTCCATAGGTGGATGTCTACTCCAGTTTGCCCACAGGTGGGTCACAACTACATCAGATGCGCAGATCAGGGAAGTGGTCATGTGTGGCTACGCGATAGAATCTTCAAGAACACAAAACACCCAACCACACAGAAACACCAGGTAATGTCAAAAGAAATCTCCAAATTGGCAAAGATAGGAGCAATAGAACGAGTGCCTCCAGAGGAACGGGTGGGAACTTCTTTTGATTTTGATTTTTAGCTTCCAAAAAGAATGGCGAATGGAGAGCCATTTTAGGCCTAAAGCTCTTCAACAAATCCGTACGGGTTAGAGAGTTCAAAATGGAAAGCCTCAAGTCCATTTGCCTGTCAATCTGAGGAAACTGGCTAGCCTACCTCGATCTCAAGAAGGCCTACCGCCATGTTCCCATACTAGCCAATCACAGAAAGTGGCTACGTTTTTCATACATTGGTCAATACTGGCAATACAGGGCCCTTCCCTTCGGCCTGGCGATTGCCCCCTGCGCCTTTACCAATATTTTAATCCCCCTGGTGGCAAACCTTAGAGTAGGAAGCACATCGGTTCACTCGTACCGCGAGGATTTACTGATCAGGGCACCCAACCGAGAGATGGTCAGTCGAGTCGTTAGACTATGGCTTACCTGGAACATCATAGGTTCGTGATGAACAGGGAAAAGAGTCTGCTTCGCCCAGCCCAAAGGCTGGAATATGTGGGAGTAATAGACACTCTAAAGGACAGAATCTTCATTCCCCCGCAGAGACAGGAGAAGATCAGATCCCTGATAGGCTCAATTCTAATCACGCCCAGGATTCCCCTTCAACAGCTGGCCTCCTGCATACAACAACTGAACTGGGTCCACCTTCACCTGTTGCAGGAATTCCTCAGACCCTGGCAGCAACAAATAATAAGGCCAGACTGTCCCTTCAGGTGCCCAGACCTGTGCTGCTTTCTCTGGAGTGGTGGACCTCTCCACATTGTTTCAAACCAGGGGTTCCCCTCACAGAACCATAGAAATGGGTGATAGCCACCAACACAAGCCTGCAAGGTTGGGGGCTCACACGCAGAACAGCCTCACTCAAGGAGTGTGGTCAACCCAGGATTTGAGACACAGCATGAACTGGCTGGAACTGACAGCCATTCACCTGGCCCTACCCCACTTCGCCCCCTCGATCAGGGGCTCCCATCTGCTGGTGTACATCGATAATACCACTGCCCTTGCACATGTAAAAAACCAAGAGGGATCCAAATCCAGGTTGCTGAACAGGGCGGCCAAAGATGATCTACACTGGGCAGAAACAAACCTGCTCTCCATCATGGCACTGCATATCAAAGGTCAGGACAACACCACAGCAGACTGGCTCAGCAGGCGGAAACTGGATCTGGGGGAATGGTATTGGACCAGATAACCCATCTATTTGGGAGCCCTTTGTTGGATCTATTTGTGTCACACCTCAATGCGAAAAGCTGCAGGTTCATAGGACGTTTCACCTTCAGGCGGACAGCTATGATGCCATGAACAGTCAATGGCATCCAGGGTTTCTGTATGCCTTCCCACCATTCCTGCTGCTGAGCAGAACCATCAGCAAGATCTGCAAGGAAAATGAAAAGGTCATCCTGGTAGCTCCCTATTGGCCAAGGAAACCTTGGTTCGCAGACCTGATCAATTTGCAAACAACAAAGCCACTCAGTCTGGATCTGATACCGGACCTCCTCTTGCAAGGCCCAGTCCTTTACGAGAGCCCAGAATTCCTGCAATTGACAGCCTGGCTCTTGAGCGCGCAGTACTTAGAAAACTAGGGTACTCTGAGGCCGTGCTCCAGACTCTAATGGCAGCAAGACGCCAGTCCACAAAGGTCTACCAGTGTACCTGGCAGGTGTTTGTGCAGTGGTGTCTGGGCAAGGGCACAAACCCTCAGAAACCAGTAGCAGACATTTCAGCCCTCCTGCAGGAGGGCTTAGACAAAGGACTCAGACCAAGTACCTTAATTAGGCAGGTGGCAGCATTAGACAGCACCCTATTTGTTGTTAGGGGCTCCAAAATTTCCTCTCATCCGCACACTGAGATTCCTAAAGGCTGCGCGATTTCTTTACCCTCCAGTGGTCCAAAGATTCCCCACCTAAAGACTTAATCTCATGTTAAAAGCCCTAACAAAACATCCCTTCGAATCTTTATCAGAAGTCTTTTTATTTTTTAGCTTTTAAAGTAGTTTTCTAATCGCTATCACATCGGCCTGTACAGTCTCCGAATTAGGGGCCCTATCGGATCGCTCGCTGTTACCTATTGAAGTAGGAATCTGTGGTCCTTAGATTAGACCAGGCTTTTATGCCTAAAGATAACTCGTTCCACTGTCGGTAGGAGGTGATCTTGCCCTCGTTCTGCCCTGGGCCTAAGCACCCGTCGGAGTGTTCATGGCATATGCTGGATGTCAGAAAGGCACTCAAAATGTATATAGAAAAGATCTAACCATTTAGGTTATACCTCAGCTCTTTTAGTTACTTATCACCACAGCCAAAAGGGTCTAAAGGCACGCAGCCTTCGGAAGAAGGGTGTTCCAGGGTATTCTAGTTGGGTTTTCTCAGTTCCTTATTACGAGTTCTTCCTCCTGGCCTAGACATTGTGGGTCACTGCTTTGGAAATTCTCCAGCGTCTGCAATAAGTATCCTGTGGAGCTGAGGAGAAAGGACAATTTGGTTACTTACCGTGTGAATTGCCCTTCTAGATAGCTCTATGGAATAGTTATTCCTCCCTCCCTTTTTTATTTATTCATGCGATGGGAGTGGAACTTCTGTGGTTTTGCTGGTTCAGAATATTGGAAGGAGCTTATTCAGAATATTCTCTTGTTCAAAGCCAAGGTTGGAATAAAACGAAAATGGGCCATTTTATACATTTCGATTAGTGAAAGTTGTCAGGTTTCTAGTTTTGGTTTGAGTTCTTGTCGTTAGACTTCAGCTTTTGTACCAACTGCGAAATGGAGGGAGCTCGCCCCTCTGTGCATGCCCAGTAGAATTTCAGCATTCTGCTGGTAGTGGTGGAGATAGCTCCCTGGCATCTGGAATAACTATCCTATGGAGCTATCGAGGACAATTCACATAGGTAACCAAACTGTACTATCTTTGGAAAAGTCCCCAACAGTTCTCTGGTGCAGTCCTTGTACTATGTGAGTACCTGGACTTTATTCCCAACTTTGCAACTTGCTGGTTGTAGACCCTTGCACAGTCCACTTCACTTCTTTCTGCCTGGTTACCCTTGCCTTTATAATCTATATGTTAATAGCCAGTTGAGTTCAAATTTATAAAAATCTTTTGAAGTACTTTCAGTCGCATAACCTACACACATCATACAAATTAAAACTCTAGAACGATAGTATTGCCATCAATTATAAAAACTCATTAAAACAAATGCAATGAAGAGAGCACTTTTACGTGATGACCCCCTCCCCCCTCAAATTGCCAGGACACACATCAGTCTCTGTCAGACAGTGTGCACTTATGGCTTTCTAAACCAAGGGCAGACATTAGACAAAGCTGGGATAGAGACTAAAAACATTCTTTTTAGCGAAGCGTTATAGCATTTTAGGCCAGAACATGAGTGAATTTTTCATGCATATTGACTAGTACAGATTAAAATTTCCATCCCAGTGCTCAGTGATGCAATTGCTTTGGGTACGCTTGTTCTTTGGCAGGTAGTGTCACGTACCTCCAAAATGCTGTTCATTAAAGTCAAGTACTCTACTGCGCTAAAAACAGTGAGCAGAGCTTGATTGTAATGGATAACTTAAGTCAATCCCCACTTCATTTTGCCTTTGCTTCTGGCAGGAGAGCTTCAGTGTTGTATTCACTTTAAGCATTTGGCCATGTGGTGTATTTTGATAAATGAACCTTAAGGCTGCTTTGGGGGCTCTGTGGGGGGAGGGGGGATGATACTGGGGTGGGAGGAAAAGGCTGAAAACCGCTTAACTAAAAATGTATTGATATTAGATTTGTTGATATTAATAGAGCCTCAGTAATGTGTTTGGCACTGAACAATCATGAGAGTTCCCTGCCCTGATGAGCTTACAATCTAGGTTGGGAAAGGGAAAAAGACACATGGGAGGAGGGAACTTCCATGAAGTTGCAAGTGCAGTTGCTTAGCTTAGTCTTCCTGCTGTCCTATCCTTCTGGGTCACCCTTCTTCCTCCATAACTATCAGTGAGCAGCTAGAGAAAGCTTGACAGAAGTTACAGGTAAGTCTTCAGGAGGGATTTGTAGGTCAGGAAGGAGGGAGCAGAGCTTGTATGTTTGGGAGGGGAGTTGAAGAGAAATGAGGGCCAAGGTGAGAGCAGGGAAGGCCAGTAAGAAGGAGGTTGTGCTATGTTAGTGAGAAATGACTAAAGCAGAGATTAAAGAGCTAGACTAGGGAACCTCGGGGCCAAATGCAGCCTGCAGCGATCCAGTTCCTACCCCCAAGCACTGAAAGACAGAGTTCAAGTAAAGGAGCAGAGAGGAGAGGGGGTGTATGCACACAAGGGGAACCTCCTCTTCCTGAGGTCACATGCACCCCTGCTCCCAACTTCTCTGTGGGTATTTTCAAACGTTACGAGATCACAGTCAACCACGGTGAACCACGGTCAATTTAGCTGCGGGGCCAAAGCGCCCTGAACGTCTGTTTGGCGGTCACCAGATGTTCACCATGGCCGATTCCCACATGGGGTCAATTTCAACCACGCTTCCCGGGCTCCCCGCGGGCCGAGCTCCGAAAGCGTGGTCAAAGTGATTCCCGGCGGGAAGCAATAAAAAGTAACGTCTGGCTGGCGATCGTGGCCCGGAATCCCCGGCGGGATTCTGGGCCGTGGTCAAAGCGGCTGGGTGCTGCGGCGCCCACCTATCTCCCCAGAGGGTGGACGGCGGGGCTGGGGCTGTGCGGCCGCACGTTGCACCACGCGGCCCCACCCCCTCCCCAATTCCCCGCCAGGATCAGCCGGCACGTCTATTTGGGCCATTTTTTGACCACGGTGGGTGGTTATTCCATTCACCCCCACCGGGGATTCACTGGGATGAGTCGGGACGGCGTAACGTCTGAAATCACCCCGTGGCTCTCATAGCTTGTGGCAGCTGGGAGAAGAAAGGACTAGAGTTTTGTCAGTGGGAGCAGTAAGGAAGTACCAGGTTTTAGCAACACAGGGTGAAAAATATTTCTTTGCTTTGCAAAAACAATCCTGTCATTATTGGTATAAAATTACACACCTCCAGTCATTTTTGTTTATGCAATTTCTTTTGCAATATTTTTATTGAAAAAGCTGGTATTAACATATTTATATTTTTATTCAACAACGGTTAGCTAAGTTGTGCAACACTAAGAATGCAGCCATGAACAGCTTTCAAAACGATCAGATTTACCAACTTTACCATCACTTACTCTACGCCACTGAAAGCTCAAAACAAAAGAGGGAAAAAAAGTTGTAAAGTTTTACAATGACGATGTTAACTTCCATACATTCAAGAAGACCAGAAAAACAGAGCTAGAGTGGCAAAGCCAAAAGACATGAGTGTGATACTGGTTTTTAAATGACTTCCAGATGGTCCTTATCAATCACTAACTATAAATTTGGTCTTTTGAAATCAGTAACTTTATCAAGCTCCAAAGACTTCTTAAATTTAGGTTAAACAAGCTCTTTTTTGGTACGCAACATGGAAACAGAATAAGGTACTTGAAATAACTGTTGTATTAAGACCTGCTTTTATAAGTTATTTATACAATCTTACTTGTGAACGTTAGGGTTGAATATGTTTTGCAGTGCTTCTAGGTTTAAATGCCTGTATGAGCAGTTAGCATTTTTGAAATTGCAAAGATTAATGGAGGAGGCCAAATGTCAAAGGAATTAATGTAGTTTGGCTTTAACAAGATTTCTATACAATTTACCACATTCTTAAACCTTTTTACAAGAAAAAACTGATTGTTTTTCAAACTTAATTAGCGTAAGTATGTACATATAATACTGTCCATGTCTTCTAGAGTATACAGTAGTTTATAAACATTCCTCATTCCCTTTTAAAATTAACCTACACATTTTGTACTGTATGTGTATAGTATGGCTAGAAACTGATACACATGCGTTTTGTGCTTCTGCGCACACAAAATATACAGCGTTGATCTAGAAAATTTTCAAAGGTACGTATTTCATGTGTCAAGACTTCGTATAAAATTTTTTTAGCCTTTTTTTGTCATCCTTGTGAGCAGCTTTAAGGTTTCCCTCCCTCCCCTCCCCCAAATCAAGATAGAAAAGCATGCAGGCCCCTTCGTTACTACTCTTGCCAAAACTTCAATGCAGAGTGGCTTTAATAGAGTACTTTCCTAAGTGAGGGGTTGCAATAGGAGGAACTCTGGCAGGTCATCTGACTTGGTTATGCTCTTTCCCTTCTGATGAGAGAGAATTTGGGAATTACATATTTTGGTGGGGGAGAAGCAAACAATTTTCTGCAGGTTCTTAGGCTTGTCGATATAGGTTTGTGTTTTTAAAAACAAAAAACTTCCAAAATGCTCAAGTATCCACTTCTAAAAGGAATCAGTTTCCATTTACACAACTATTTGTTTGTTAGGAGAACTCTGTAAATAGATTTAAGTAGCATTTCCCCTTCTCCATTGCACACTGGGGTCACCCTATTTTAGAGCAGGTCAATTAAAAAACATCAGACTCTATTGCTGAGCGACACTAATTGCTTGGCAGTTAACATTCACAGTAATTAAAAAGAGCATGCTATTTTCTGGGCTCCCTGGGGATATCGCAAATACCAAGGTAAAGGTAATGACTTCAGTGCAGTGGACTGGTTATGAAGTGGGGTATCTCAAAAAAGCAGTCCTCTCATAATTCTGCTTGACCCAGCGGGAAGAGTTAGGCCAACATGGCTGTATTTGAAAATACCGTGCAAGAATTTTAATAGCACCTACTGTATGTACTACAGTGCTGGCATTTTAATGCACCCAGTCACCGCTGTAGAGGAACAAATGTTTATTAATTATTATTATTATTAAAAAAGGTACTAGTTGTAGTTGGTATCTTTCCATTCCACAGCCTGTTTAACTAGAATGAATAGAAACCTACCTACAGAATATATGGCCTTCTTTTAAAAAAAACAAATCAGGGTAGCTAAGAATATCTACAGCAGTCTGCTCAGCTTTCAATTCAGAACTTTGAAATACAAAGTCAGGATTATTAGCGGACGTAAAAAAACAGTAAAAGTGCTTATGGAACTGCATGATTGGGAGGACACAATACAGCAGCAGCAGCAAAACGGGCATCTTCTCATTTAATCAGAGAACAATTTACTTAGCCTCCATTTTAATAATTTCTCTAGGGGCTGCCCTGCTATTCCTAGTGAAATACAAGGATCACAACTCTTTATTCACTTGTCAAGAAGTCTGTTTGCGTGAAATAGTTGAGAATGGTGCAAAACCTTCTCGTGTGATAAATGCTGCTGCAGGCGGGTAGAATGTAGCAAAGCAAAACCAAGAGACTAGTTCTAGGAGGCACTGAGAATCATTGACAGGAAAGTGCTTAGCACCTCAAAGGTAAGATCCCCAAATGACTATTTCTGATGGCTTTTTTTTTTTTAAATGGAGACCACAGTACCAAGTTTGCAGTAGTGCCTTTTACTTGTATAATTGCACAATTGTAGTGAATCAAAACAATTAGTCGCCACCAACAATGATAGGACTGAGGGATGGAGGGTGGAAATCTACCAATTCCAACCACAACGGGTCACACTCTTATGTCAATCACGCCCTCTGAACAACTCTCAAGAGGCCTGTGTATAAATAGAGGGATATTGGTCAACCTAGTGCATTTCTGAGTTCACTTTATCCTGGAATATGTACAGATTGTTTGTCGCTGCAATAGCAATTATATTCTCGGTTGGGTGCCATGCCGTGTGCAAGATCTTCTTGGTAAAGTCTAAACTGTCGACACTGATGTCGTCTTTCCTTCGCTTGCCTCCGACGCAGACTCTGCGGGGTTTGAGAATGGCTCGCGGCTTGCTACTCTCCCGGGATGCTTCTAAAGTCACATCGCGCTTGGTGTTTCGGTCGAACATTCGAAAGAAGTTGTTATACGCGCCTGTCATAATGACGCTGCACAGAGAGGAAACAGAAGTAGGATTAAACAGTGGAATCTACTACTCTGTCTCAAATCAGGGTCAATCCATGTAGTAGCCGTAGCCTCCTCAACAGAGGCCTGACAGATTCTTGGGAACCACTGTGATTGTATGAGGCATACCACAGAAACTTATGCAGTAAATCCCATAATGCATCTGGTGACTTTCCTTTAATGTAAGTGAACACAATGCTCAGGTTCTTTATTATCCTACAGCTTGATGTGTGTGGACTTTCTGGTTTACATGAACTCATTTCTGAACACTTTCAGTGTTCAAACTGCTTTACAATCCTTATCTAGTTAATCCTCGCAATAACTCTGAGGTAAGTCATGGGGAACTGAGGCTGAGATAACAAGTGTCACCAAGTGTTCCTCAAATTATGAGATTTTACAAACACCACAATTTGAGACTTTATATTTGTCTCCAGATATTGGAATCTTTTACAGGTCACTCTTCCTCCATCCCCCTGTGTATCTCCATCTGGGAGAGCATCTAAACAAAAGCTGAAGTTCTCAAAATAACTGCCAGACTCCTGGAGTTAAAGCTTTTAAGAAAAATATTGAATACTGTGAATATGGAGATACTGAATCCTTTTGCCTAGAACATGAGAGTAATTGTTAGTAACATCTGAAACAGAAAGGTCCAGCTGTCAGCTAGAGACACACACAATGTTTGGGAGAGAGTCTGAACAGCCAATCTGATTCAAAGGGGTTTGGAGAATGCTGGAGGGGAGAGGTAGTTGAGGTTAACAGCAGACTAGGCAGAGAGGAAAAAAGAGGCTCTTAAAAGATTGGTTATAACTTTGTTGGTAATCAGTAACAATTTACCTTGCATGTTACTGAAGGTTTCTGTTTAGTTACTAATGTTGAGTCATCTGTTTCTTTGTAATAAAAGAAGAAATGTTTCAACTGTTATAAAGAGGCTTCTAGCGTTATTCTCTGAGGAAGACTAAAGCACAGCTGTTACTATATGCCAGTGAAGAAAAAAGATTGTGCTTATCAGGATTGGTGACTGTCAACCCTATACAGTCATAGAGGGATTACAGTTATAGAAACATTCAAAGAAGAGAGAGGTTTCCATAACAACATAATTTCTCCCCTTTCCAAAAACACAGATGCCTAAGGAGCTACTAGGACTGGAGCCAAAATTTATTCCACTATTTCCTTTTTTTGGTTTTTGTTAAACTGCGGAGTTCGCTTTTGGGATAAATAGCCATTACTAAAATCTAGGGATGGGCGAATGCGGTTTGGAAATTCGGCCAAACGCGATCTGTTCGGTCGACCGAACCGAATTTCTGAACTCGAATTTCGAACCGAACTGAATTTCCGAACTCCGTTCGGTTTGCCCATCCCTAGTGGCAACAAACACACAAAAAAACTGGTTTTGAATGGCCGAACTTGGTTCGGAATTCGACCGAACTCTGTTCGGTCGACCTTACCGAGCTTCCGAACTGAACTCAAATTTTAAACCGAATCAAACCGAAGCGAATTTTAAACCGAACTGAACCAAACCAAATTTCCGAACTCCGTTCTGTTTGCCCATCCCTACTAAAATCCTCCCCATTAGACACCTTGCGAAGAAATGACTTTTTAAAAAAGTCTTAAGCTTGCATTGTGAATTGCGGGTGTTGGATCTACTACAAGCTTCCACGAGGGCATGTTTTCACTACTTGATCCTTTAATCCTGAAAGCTTAAGTAGCCTACCTTCTATGCCTACCTGCCCTCCTGTCAATCTTTAGGCGGACTATGAATCGATGCTGTCTGAAATAGTGACTTACAGCTTAGCCATATTCCTACTTTGTGCCATTTACTGAGTTGGCATGTTCTCCTCTTTTCCCCAGTTACTGACTACTTCTGTTTTGCTTATAATTATTTTCCAGTTTACCCAAGAGCAGAGTTTTAATTAGAACTCTGTTTCCCACTGGATCCCTAGTTCAAATCTTTTGGATGCAGGTTTGCTGTTGGTCAAGGTGTGTAGAGGGACCAGATGCCTTGGCCAAGATAACTTTGCTATTGGGCCCAGGTGTGCATAGGGGCTGGCTTCCCAACCCAAACTGGGAAAGGTCTGCAGTGCTATTGCATTTCTGCTCCTTAGTGCTGGCTGGGGACTTTGGCATTGTCTTTTAGCACATGGTGAGCATGCCATTTCATTTTGTGGGTGTATTTGGTTTGGGGGCAGAAGGCATGGTTCTTGTACCCTACTGTGGCCCCTACATTTTAATTTGTTTCATCCTCATTTCTGCATTTTCTCTTTTTCTGATCTGTGTATTTTTCTTGTTAATGGGGCAGATCCCATGCTGTGCACAAGCTGCATGTAACCCACCCACATGCATGCATCCCTGCATAAGTCCATTGCAGGGACATTATGCCACACGGGACCTGGGGTTATTGCGGCCAATGACCTGGCAATGGTAGTTTGGTATTACAGTAAAGTGGTAACAGAATATGGTATTTCAGATAACCGCTGCAGTATATCACCTGCTGTATCCTGACTTACCAGGACCTGATGTCTGCTGGGTGCAGGCAAGGCAAGAGACAGCAGGGGAGGAAGGCTGGGATGCAGGCTGGGTAGGAATTGTGGGCAGGGCTGGAGCACGTGCAGCAGGCTGGACATGGAAGACTTGGGGGGTAGGCAGACAGCAAGCAAGATGGACACAGAGCAGGGCAAGCAAACAACCAGAATAATTCTTTGAAAATTTTCCACCCAACTACCTGTTCCTACCAGGCAAGCAGCAGGGCATGAGTAGCTGCAGAAAGCCTATTTGATCACGAGTCGTGTTTTGTTTTAGGACTTGAATTGAGAACACTAAGTTGACATTGCATTCCTTCCAAATTATCTTGTCTTGTCATTAGGATTCCTGCTGAAATGGACATTCATAACAGGAAAAAGTTGAGGAACTTTCCTATCTCAGGCTGTGCAATTATGTGCAATTTCTGATTCCAGCCTTCCTATACAGCACTGTTTTTCTCCCCCCCCCCCCCCGCCCAAACAGTTTTGTAACGATGGGGCATTGTGTATCGTGGACTGCAGAACTGTCCTCAGCTGGAACACCCTTCCCTAGAGGATAAAAAACCCGCATTCTATCCAGAAGGGGAGCAGTTTTCATGCTGACAATGTGCCAACTGAACAGACAGTTGTTGTGGTCAAAATTATCCGTCTGCTAATGTGTCTGCAGAAAAGCTGTCTGTATGCTTTCTCTTACTACTTGAATTAGCATGTATTTTAAAGGCTTGTTTTATATGGCTTACTTGTTTAGATTTATAGTGAATCTGCATCCGAATAATTCTGGATTTAGATGACTAATTTTAACACTGTCCCGTTTGCTGCAGTTTTAATGACACTATAAAAACTGCCTTTATAAAAATGAAAAGTGCCCATTTATGAGTAAGGTCAAACACGCACACACACA
>QEPC01001301.1:6251873-6338494 GCA_003113815.1 Sphenodon punctatus
TTTTTTTAAACAAAAATCCAGGCTGGGCAGGGTGGGTGGGGGGTGTCCCCCCTTCCACCCGCGCAGCCTGGACTCGGGGAGGTTTTTTTCTTTTTTACTTTTTTGGTGGGGCTTTTTACATTGCAACCATTTTTAAATGGCTGCAATGTAAAAAAATCCGGTACCCAGAATCCGGTAACCGGACCGGATTTACCGGGTCTAATCCGATAATGCCGGTACGCCCGGTACCGGCATTATCGGATTCCGGATTTACCGGTTTTCCCGTGCCTAATATATATACATATTCATTCAGTATTACACGGGGATGGGGGGGGCACAGACAGCTCAAAATAACACAGGGAGGGGTATAGAAACTGAAATAAAATCTACATCAATCTTATCCTACTCTAATAAATCAAAAACCAGGGGAAGGGAATGAGGGATGGAATATGGAGGAAGAAGGAAAGGAATGGATTCAATGGAGGGTAGGGAGATAGAACACAGGGATGCGTAAAAAATAAAAATAACAGCTAAATCTATCTAATATAATCTAACTAAATAATAATAGGGAGGTAAATCTGTTGGATGGGTGAAATAGGAGGATGATTGGGAATGGATGAGGGAAGCAAACTGCTGGGAGTCAGGGAGCCTTCTGAAAACGCCTGCTGACAGGATCAGTGGCTAGCTCAGAAGGTGTTGGAAGGTGGGCAGGACAAAGAGTTGTGTTACTTGCTGCTCCTGCCTTACCGCAAGGCCTGATTGGCTCTGTGCAGCCTAGCCCCTGGCCAATCGCAGACTGTGAAGCCAGTGTTCAGTCGAAAAGGAAAGGTGATTGGGCACGCTGGCTACTACTCCAAGCCTCTCCAACCCTGGTACCAGGAAGTCTGCTCCTCAGCTGCCTCCCCCTCCCTGGGCCTTCCAGTCACGTTTTTCCCGCCTGAACTCAACTGAACGTGGCTGAACACGAATGAACTGTTTGGTAGGTTTGTAGTTCAGTTTGAGTTCGGTTCGGCCAGTTCGGTTCGGCCAGTCCGAACAGACCGAGTTCGATCCGAACTCCGAACCGCGTTCGCACATCACTAGTGCAGAATGCCGCGGCCCGTCTCCTTATGGGGGCGGGTCACAGGAAGCACATGACACCAGTGCTCCGGGCTCTGCACTGGCTGCCTATAAAGCACCAGACCAGGTTCAAGGTGCTGGTTTTAACCTTTAAAGCCCTTCACGGCCTGGGCCCTGCTTATCTGCAGGACCGCCTCACTCCCCATGTGCTCGTGCGACCCTTGAGATCGTCCATGGGAGCCTTTTTGGAGGTTCCCTGGGCGAGGCGCGTGGCCACCAACGTTAGATCTTTTTCATTGGCCGCCCCTGTGCTGTGGAATTCGCTCCCGGAGAAGGCTCGGTTGGCTCCCACTCTCCTGCTATTTCGGCGCGTATGTAAGACCTGGCTGTTCCGTCAGGCTTTTGGCGAGGGATGGGGGAAGGGTTTTTCTTTTCCCTGCATATTGCATTTTTAAATTGTTTTATTGATTGTTGTTGTTTACTGCCCCGGGCTGCCCTGTGGGCAGGAGGGGCGGGATATAAATTTTACATAAATAAATAAGAATAAATAAAATAAATGGGAGAAATTTTCTGGGCAGACACTGCCGCTACTAAGTTCTGCTTTTCCTAGGCTAGGATGTGCTGCCTGACCAAATGTACGGTGGCAGACACGTTCCTACTAAGCAAATACTCTCTTGAGAAACCCAAGTTACAGATCACAGACATCACTCTCTGGTCCCAAGGGTCAGGGTCCATCATTAAGTGCTAAATAGTGAAAACTATCATTGTGTGTGTGTGGGGGGGTATTGGCCTGCAGCCAAAATTTAACAGCTGCCAACTTAATTAAGGAAGCAACAGATGAGAGGCCACTTTCAGCCCACAACAGAGCCCACTGGTGTTGGTACGTGTACTATGGACCTTAAATAACGATCCTGTACCTTGTCCATAGCATCTACGTGTGGAGTCCCCACACGCGGGACTCCATACAATAGCGGAGGGAGGGCTTTTGCTCTATAGATTTTAAGCACTGGAGTTATTTTTTGAGGGGTGGCAAAATGATAAAATCCCCCTGCAAGTAGCATTTACAGCAGGGGTGGGGAACTTTTTCTGTCCTGGGGGGCCACGGTGATGAGATCTGAGGGCCCCATAAAGGTTGGGGGTGGCAGGTGCTTCATGGATTTATTCAAAAAAAAGGCAGGCCCAGATCCTGGCTCTGTCCCCTCGATGTGTCCCCCTACCCATGTGCGCATGCCCTCTTCTCTGCTCCATTATCACCAGCTCAGTTTTCCAGTGCTTGGGGGTTAGAGACAGGATCCACGGGCCAGATCCAGACACTGGAAAGGGGCCATATAAAAACTTGCTGGGGGCCGCCTTTGGCCCCCGGGGCCCGAGGTTCCCCACGCCTGATTTACAGCCTCACTCACAAATGTTTTTACGTATTGTAAGCTGCATTGAGCCTCTGGGAAAGGCAGCATAGAAATTCAAATAAAAAAATAAAATAGCCTGGCTCTACAACATTGCAGACGGACGTGATCCAGCCCGGTTCTGAAAGCCAGCCGAGGAGGGGAATTTCACAGCCTCCCCAAGGAAGCTGACTCAAGTGCCTCACAGCTACGACATGGCTGCCACTGAAGCCCATCCCCTTTGACGAGGGAACAAACGATCACCTTCTCTTTTTTGGCCTCCTTTTAGATATTTGAAGAGCGCTGCTTCTGTATCTTTCTAGGCTAAACAAACCTATTTCCTTCACCATTTTTTTTTTCTGCTAGGGCTTGCCTTCCAGTCAGTCCCTTTTATTAAGTCAACATTCAGGAATTCATCCATCTCTCATGGTAAGTCCAGAATTTCTAGGGTTATAGTTAAACAATGACGCTTGCAAACGTTTATTTGCTGATTGGCAGCGAGAGGAGGGTATTTAGCGGGTGGTTAATATAAATGCTTCCATGATGCTCGACTTTGAAAAAGTGTGCTTTTTTTGTGTAGAGCCAGGTTCACTTTGAAGTTGTTGCAGGAGCACAACGCGCCCAGCAGGTGCGTAACTTAATACAGTGATGTTAACAAGATGTGTTCAGTTAGCTGCATTATTTTTAAAACGCCCCTTTACTCCCCAGCCCACTGACTGTTCTTGCCCAAGTATATAATGATTAATGTGCCCCTCAGCAAATGAGATCGGATCTGTCTGAGTGTATTAGTTCCTCTTCATTGGCGATCCTGAGCATCAATCACATTCGAATCGGGGCTCGTGTACATTGATTTCTGTAAACAGCCTCAACGACGTGGCTCTGTTGTTCTGAATTAACTCCTTAATGGTGGCAAATTTTATTTTTAAGAAACTTAGATTGACACACCATGGCATTTCAAAGCCCCTGAAGACTTATTTATTCTCCAGGTGCATTTAGGGGCCTTGACTGATTCCCCATTTTCTCCTCTCTCTAACTTTCTCAAATACAAATCTATTTGTTATATTTTTATGCTAAGTGCCTGGAGCATCATTTGGCAGGGTAGCACTACAGAACTAAAATGGATTTGTATTAAGCTAGGCAATCTTAAGAAATATTACTGAAGCCTAATTTAAGCTACATCTGAATCTTAGTTGTGTGTGTTAAAATAAACTTGTTGAAGAAGGAATCGATTTTCTTGTTTAAGTGTCAATGCAAGTGCTACCATCACTAAAGATGAGAAATCAATGTGGATATTATATTTTTAAGCCTGACCTTTTTGGAGACAATCCTCAACTTAAACAAAACCCACCATTATTATTATTATTATTTTTTAAGTGTTAAATGACTGCTCTAAAGCTGTGCTCTTTTATCTCAAGCCCAAGCCCTGATTCCATTTATTTTAAAGAACAGTCCACTGTGCTTAGTGATGGATTTGGTAACTGTGCAAGACTAACTACCCTGCCTCCTACAGACATTGCAATAAATTAAGCATTTAAAAAGGGAACAGTCCTATTCAGTAAGGCCACGCTGATTTCACATTATGTGGGTCTTTCTGCTCAGTCAAGTGGGGGTTGGATGAAAGTTATAACGTTGATTCTTAAACCTGGGTATTGAATAAGCCTCTTGCTGCTAGCATACAGCCAGGGCCAGACTTAGGATTTTAACACCCCTAGGCAACTCAGGCTGCCATCGCCAGGAGCTCGGGTGTGCACACAGGTTGCTTAGGCAGGGACAGAGGCAATGGGCATCTTCAGACATAACGAAGATCGGGTGTCAAAACCCCTAAGCACGTGTTTGGCCGTTGTGTGTAAGCACCATAACAATCACAAGGACAATTTGCGTGTTCCGGCTGAACACGTGGCCAATGTAGTGCGTGGCATGTTAGCAGGTACAACACGGGGAATAAGGTGGCAGCACTTGCGTGCTGAGATTTGGGGGGGGGGGGCCGAGCAAAACGTCAATTTGCCCCAAAATGGGCTGTGTGTCTAAGCAACGCCACATGGTGAACGCAGGGCGAAACTGGTCTTCATATCAAGGTCAAAACACATACTCAGACACCCACGGATGTTATGCCTAAAGACACCCAATGACTGTGCCCAGCACAGAAGCAGAATCTCTTCCTCTGTGCTCAGCACCGCTGCAGAGGGCAGTTGTGGGGTTCTTTGGGGCAGAACGCAGCTTCTCCAGGTGGAGATGGATTGGGGCGTGGGTGAGGCAATGCAGTGGCGGTGGAGGAAGGGGGCGCCGAGACCGGGCGTGGGATGAGAAGAGAAGCCCCCAACCCCCCCACAATCATCTGCCCATGGCAGGTGCCTGTGCTGCCTGCCCCTACATCTGGCCCTGCATACAGCTACCCAATATGTCTGTGTCTCAAGAAAAAGAGAGAACGTAGATGCCATGTGGGGACTAAGCTGTTCAAATATAATCTTTGACTAGGGCTCACCAACCGGGGTTGGTCCAATAAAAGATATCATTTGAACTACTTGGTCTCTGTCTCTAAGGACAAGAGCATGTTTATTGAGCTACTGAAGCTGGGAGGTATCAAAGTGCAGTGCCTGGCTGCCTACAAACACAGTAGCTTTACATGTGTTCTCACAACTGGCTCCTCTGGAGTAAGAACCCCTAAGCACAGTTTAACTACTCTGTTTATGAGAACACTAGGGTGCTGAAGTGTATCTCAATGCGTGATTCAACCACAGGAGCAAGGTTCAGGTGCATTTGTTATTCCAGATTAACACACCCTGATTTAAAGCAGTTTATGAACAGAACCCCATGTAGTTTGAATTTCTGCCATTGGTAGCAAAATACAGAATAAGTGCAGAATACACAGAGCCCTGCTTATGAGAACACTCCCTTGAAATTCCAATTAAGGATGGATGAAATGATGATCAAAAATCTGCCAAAAAGATGCTTTTTCATCCACACTCTTCAGACAGAAGGGTCTGGGAGATTATCCAAAAATAATGTTTTTTCTCCCTTTACAACAACCCCAGACTCTGGTACTGGTTGACGTTTGGCTGCTGTTGGTTTCCAACAACAACAAATTTGTTTTCTGGGATTGATGAGTGCTGACAGACAACCTGCGCTAGAGCTGTGGTGGAGGACACGACCCACTACCCATTTAATGCCATTTTAAAATCTCTGGTTGCTTTCTCAGCATGAAAGCTTGCTCAATGCCAGAGGGCAATTAAGCCCCATTTGCGGGACCGTCTCACCCTTTGGGTCCTGGATCGGCCCCTGCGGTCATCTAAGGGTGCGGTCATTGAAGTGGTCTCCTCGAGGTCCCCCGAGTCTGCCGGGGGGCCCACAATGGGCAGGGCCTTCTGGGTGGCTGCTCCAGGGCTGTGGAACTCTCTGCCGGTGGAGGCCCGTTGGGCCCCGCATCTCCCCTTTTTGATGTTGTAAAACATGGCTGTTCTGCCTGACTTTTGATGGGGAGGGTGGGGGGAATGGGTTAGGGTGGCTAGGGATATTTTAATTCCTCCTGTTTTTATTGTTTTAAGTGTTTTATTATTGTTCTGAGCCGCTCAGAGCTGCCAGGGTAAAATATTTTTAAAATAAATAAATAATCATACAGCACATTAAGCTACGGCCTAGTCTCCCCTAGAGGTCTGACGCGTTCCTGAAAGTACGCATTTGGCCAAGGCTCCACCCCTTTTTCAAGACACAGCTGTGCCCCTTCCATCATGGCATGGCAGGAGGTGTGGGGAAGGGAAAGGGAGGCCACCCACTTGCGTGAGGCCTAATCTCAAACTTCTGAACCAAGAAGCTTCCATGAAGTGTCTAGTTTCCGTAAGTCTAGGAAATGGAATTTCTTCATGGAGAGACACTCGATTACTGAAACACTCAGGTACTGTAACACAGTGTAGCAGGGGAGAAAGGGAATCCATCAGCTCAGTAGAGAAATACCGGATGGGGACCATGTTGTAACGTTGTAACTCAGGCCACTTTCCAACGTTACCGGGGAGGCAGGGAAACGTCCGTCAGAGCAACTGCGGCTCTGTTCTCATGGGAATTGGCGCAAGTGGGAACGTGCTCTTCTGCTTTTATCCCATGAGAACACTCACGTATGATCGGATCCCCAAATGCAGCTTTTACAAGGACAGGTATTCTCGTGGGATAAAAGCAAAATAGCACGTTTTCACATGCACTAATTCTGGCCAGAACGGAGCTGAAATTGCTCTGATAGGTGTTTTCCTGCCTCCCCGGTAACGTGTGAAAGTGGCCTCTGTTTAACAATTCAGTAAAGAGAAAACCTGTCCCCTCACAGACAACACTTCTCTCTTCAGTAGATTTGTTTATTTAGATTGATACCCTGCCTTTTCCCAGGACTCAAGTCAGCTGCTAATGACTTTTGAATCTGACGCTGCTTTCACACACCACAAAAAGGGCTATTATATTAACTTGAGGTAATACCGGGTATTATAATTCTGCAATTTTTTGTAATGTGTGAATGCACTATTCCCCTTTATGCTGCAAGATCTTGGGTCATTGTAAGAGCTACCAAATGTGGATTTTACAACAAATAATTGTAAAGGGGAATTGTGCATTCACTATTACAAGGGGAATAGGGGAATAGTGCATTCAACAAATAGTTGTAAAGGGGAATAGTGCATTCACACATTACAAAAAATTGCAGAATTAGAATACTCAGTATTATCTCAAGTTATTATAATAGCCCATTTTGTAATGTGTGAAAGCAGCCTGAGAGAGAATGCATAAGATCCTGCTTTCAGTGTGTAGAGGAACAGATCTAATGTGGGTGGTAGATATCATGGCTCACACCCTCCCTCCAGGTTCTGCAGAGAACTGCCATCTGTGATAGTTCTGTGCAAGGAACAACAGGTTATTTAGTTTCTAATTGGGAGGTATCCAAACCAACAGTTCTCACATTGCAGATATCAGAAATGCAACTCTGCCTTTAATTTCTCAGCTTCCATGTTCATACAATTACCTTAAACTGAATAATGTTGCAAGTCATCGTCTGATGTCTTACACTGGTGTAACTCTGAGAGCTAAGGGATTACATGGGATGTCTGAGCACCATTCTGACCCTATGGCACTTGTTCCTTTTGAGGAACACTGGTGGCCTGCAGAGGCAGCATAAATAGGGACCCGTGTGCACTGCAATTTCCCCATTGCCACCAATAAGGAAAACACAGTGAACATGCATCGCGTTACTCATTTTAAATAGGAGAAAGGAAAAATAACGCATAAAATTGCCGTGCCCATGATCAGGGACTCATGTGATTGCCCTCTCTTTAGTAACGTCGGCAAGCAGTTTGACTGGTTATAAAGAACTGTCAATCCTCTCACCTTCGATTCCCCCTCCCCCTCATTACACAGTGTCACAAGATGTAACACTAGCCACTTGCTGGGGGGATTTAAACACCTACTTGCCCATTATGCCTCTTTCCCATGTTTTGTATATCCAAAAATCATGGTCCTAGACAGCATGTAGCTACTACTTACACATAGCCACTGTTCCATGTCCCATTAGTCTATAGACATCCAACATATTGTAGGGATCTCATTCATCAAGGGACTACTCTAGTGGACAGCTGGTGGAAGGAGAGAATTAGGACTATTATGCCGCTGCAGGTATTTGCAGCTATGCACCCTAGATGATATCAGCAAATTCAGTGCATCCATTCTCTAATATAGACCTATAACAGAACATAAGAAGTGCCGTACTGGGTCAGACCAATGGTCCATCTAGCCCAGTATCCTGTCTCCGACAGTGGCCAATCACGGTGACTTGGGAGAAACACCCAACAGGTCACAATGGGGAATCCATTCCCTGTTGTTTCCCCCAGCTCCTGTCATGTTCCCTGATCCTGTCTGGCTAACAGCTGCTAATGGACCTATCTTCCAGAAACTTGTCCAAACCTCTTTTAAACTCAGCTGTAGTACTGGCCCTTACCACAGCCTCTGGCAGTAGATTCCACAACCCAATTATATGCTGAGTGAAATGCAAAGTAACTATCATCTGCAACTTGTATTGATTATGCCTCCTCCTTGGAGAGTCTTTCAGCTAAATGAAAAGTGATCAGGATAGATTACCTGTCTGATCCATTCCATGCACATTCAAACTTGTCAAAGATGCAGTCATTTTCATAAAGGGAACACAGCTTGCTTCTAAGGTAATCATGGACCTGTTCATAGAAAAGGACAATTCAGTTACATTGCCACCCATGTAAGTTGGTAGTTCTTATGAGGAGTGTTCATTCAACAGGGGAGTACACGGTAAACATGTTGCGGCTTATCACTCTAATGCATGCTTTTGTCCCATTAGCATTACTCCACCATGGATTTCCCCCAGCTGATATGGATGGTCTGTAAATAGGAGTACAAGTGGCCTAATTTTAAATAGAAACAAAAACATTCTCAAGACCTTTACAAACCCTGAGTTAAAGCATGGTGCTTAGATTGAGATTGCTGCTCGCTTAAAGCTATACATAACATGACATTGCTTTACAAAGCCATCAGAAGTAGAGCACAGTAAGATATTCATGATTTGCACAGGTCAACTCATAGAAAACTCAGAGTTTCCAAATAAGGTTTGAACAAACCAAGCATTCTATTGGTGAGTGAGGCCTCCATGTTTTTAGTTTCCGTGTGCAAAATCAGAGTCCCATGTAAGTCAATAGCAAACCTCCACTGGGTACAGTGGGACCTTAGCATGGGGCTATCGAAGATTACAAAACTGTTGTTGCACATTGCATCTGTCCTTCACTGACTGATATTTTGCTGATTGTGCTGCTGATTTTCCGGACTCTGAATGATCTAGGCCCTGGCTATGTAATAATGGGCCATACCAATGATCTATCGAGCCCAGTATCCTGTCTCCGACAATGGCCGATCTTGGCCACTGAGGAGAAGTACCCAACAGGTTATAATGGGGTGATCTATTCCCTGTTGTTCACTCCCAGCTCCCGAGAGCCAAGTAGGCTTGGGGGACATAAACCTCTGACAAATAGCTGCTAATGGACCTACCCTCCAAGTACTTATCCAATCATTGTTTAAGCCCAGGTTTACCACTGGTCTTGACTACATCCTCCAGCAACAAATTCCACAAGTTAATTGTGTGTTCAGTGAAATTCAGACCTGCTCCTGGAGCCTCACACTATCTGTGCTCAGAAACCACCTTCAGTTTGGGGATCACACCACTGCGCTTTCAGTCAATAGGGGATTGGGACTTTGCTCCTCAGTGCAGGACTTGCTCCCTCCAGATGTCCATCTCTGTTCTTCCCTCATCCCCTTTAAAAAGTACCTGAAGACTTATTTATTCTCCAGGTGCTTTTAGGACCCACTGCTAGTTCCCCCCCCCCCCCCCCCCCTTCCCCTTCTAAATCTGTGGTTTTTATTTAAAAAAAACAAGTTAAATTTTAAATAGATTGTATAGTTTTATTGTATTTTGTGCTATAACTATGAAGTGCTTCAGAGCATAATTTGGCAGTGCTATACAAATAAAATCTATTATTATTACTACTACCAGATTTTCTCTTTCACACAGTGAGATAAGAAGCCAGAGAACTTTAACTACATATGGTCTCTTTTAACCATCTCCTGTTCACCTGATGCTTCTCAGTAATTGTTTAGAGCATGCTTGATGTTTGGTTAAATAACTAGCTTTCCTCTTACTGATGCTGCTAAATGGACGACTTCTGAGCTGCTATACTAATGCAATGCAGACAATTATAAGGAGGTATCATTTTTCTATACCATGGCAATTGTGCACAAGCTTATATCTGAACAGCATTTGGCTCAGCAATACTGAGCATATCTAGCTATGGGGCCAGAGCCTTCTGCAAGATAATTCTCTCCCACTTTTGCTGTTGTGCTTGGTGAACACACTGGAGTGCATTTGTTTTGAACAGTTCTAGTTTACCTGAAACTTGTAAGTTCATTTAATTTTTTTAAATGGGCTATAACCTTCTGTCATAGATTGAATGGTAAAATGTTTTCCAATTAAATACATTTACTGCCTTCTGTAGGATCATGGGCTGTGTATAACCTCATTCTTCCTTTGGTTCATTCACGGGCATTTTATTATTGGTAGAAACTACTGGTGATGCCTAAGGGGGCAATTTTCAAAAGCACCAAAGTAACCTTGCACTGTACAGTGTCAATGCTCCCCTTCCTCTCTATATTTATCGTATTAATTCAGTTCTCTAATCCATGTGCTGCTGCAGTGACTGACCAACTTAGCATTATTACAATTGATCCAGCAAAATTAATCAACAGAGCTTAATGAATTCCAGAGGCATATGCAAGCCTGCATGCATGTGGGATGGAAGAAGATAAAGCTGGGTATTTGTTCATGTGTGCAGTCTTGCGAGCTAGTACAATAACTGAGTGCAATAAAACCCATCTTTAAAAGAACTGCCTTCAGCATTTCCCTGTCTCATATTATGCTCCTCTGAGAAACTTGTGCTATATGCTTTGGGGGAACACAATGATACGAATAGGCAGGGAATGTTACAGGGATGAGTAGTTCCAGAAAAGAGCTGTAGTGACCGTTCTACTGAACCACTCTTCTTTAGGTTCCCACCCTACGATAAGACTCCGGTTAAGCTACTCAAATTGGGCATAGTTTCTTTGTCTAGTTCAGAAAGGGATTTTATTCCCCCCGCCCCCTTCTTCTGAGAACAGCTGAGCTGCTAGTCTACTGGGCTCTGAAAGTGCTGAGCTTCCTGGTTTGTATTATACTTCCCAGAGCATGAGATTTCAGATCGAACTCCGGGAGCCAAATTTTTTAAATAAAAATCAGTTGCCAGACTTTATCCTGATATTAAACTGCTCTTGCCTCACTACACCCCTGAACCAATCACCAGCCTTAGTTTTCTGGGCGCCAATGGCGCCTGCAAATGTCATGCACGGATACTTCCAATAAAGTTTGTCCATTACTGCATACTCTACTTTTGCCTGGCACATCCCATATGCCAGGCATGTGTTTGGGCAGGGAGTAAGAGTGTGAGAAGGGGAAGCGGTTGCACCTGCATTTGTTCAGCCACATCCGTTTGTGTCTTCCTGTAACACAGGTATCGGGGCTTATGAGACTGCAGGCAGCTCCCCAACACTGCTTCTCTGCTGGTTTGCATTTGCTGCCGAGGGTTGGGGCTGGACATTTGGCATCTGGTGGGAGCGATTCTTGGCATGGAAAACATCCCCTTTGTTAATGGATGTCTGTTTGATATTGAGGTTCTGGTGGAGGGGTGGATGGCACTTAGTTTAGTTATTATTGAGTATTTTGATAGGTCTGACAATGTATCTGGCGCTATACAATCATCAGTTCTAGAGAGGTCCCTGCCCCAGCACGCTTGCAGTCTACAGGAGACAGAGGGAGAGACAAGGATGCCTTCATGAAGTTGAGAAGTCGCAGATGCTTAGCTTAGTATTCTCCTCCTTGATTTATTCAGGAGTCCCCTTCTCCCCTGTAACTAGGGCAATAAGGAGCTAGGGAAGGACTGACGGAAGAGGTGGGTTTTTTCAGCAGGGATTTGAAGGTTGAGAAGGAGGGAGGGAGCTCCAGGCATCGGGGGGAGGGGGGGCAGCATGTGCTATTTTCTTATTAAAATGCACTCGGTTTGAACGCATATATCCATTACTATCTCTGAGAAATAATATCGTTTTTCATTGACATTCTAAACTATCTTTTCAAATGAAAACCAGCAGACAGAAGGCTGCAGAGCACAGACATTCTCAGGCATCTGAATCCTAAACAAGTATGTTAGGTTGCTTTAAAGAATCCCCACCCCCAACCCCCCATGGCATCCGCATTGTCTCTGTGGATTTCTGGGTGTTTGGGGGAAAGGCAATGCATGGGTTAATGGAAGGCATCAAACCTATTTTTATCCTGTAAGTCCTCTTCTTCGGATTATTGCAATCAGCACTCAAAAATTTACATTTTCCTCATTTCCCATATCACAGCATGGAGAAAAATATAACTTTTTAATTGGCCCCACTGCTGAATGTCAGGCTGATTTAAGGGTGGCCAGTCTATTTCAAAGCATCCTAACATGAGGATATAAAAATCAGATGTCAGACCCAACACAAGCAGGTTGGCCTGACCAGCTATTTCCCTCCAGGGAGGAGGATGTTTATCCAATTAGCATAAAGGCAAAATTTGAGTCGTGTCTGTTTTGTACTAAATACAATTTTATTCCCCTCCCCAACCCCCAATTGAATTGTGTTTCATTTTTTAAAAAAGCATTAAGATTTAACCCTGTAGCAGCAGCTGTGTTACTTAAAGGCAGTTTTGTGGCTTTGCAATAGTATGGGCTGAGATCTTTAAGCTGAGCATGTGACTGCCATTAAAATTAATGAGCCGTGTTGCTAAACATCCTAGCTGGCTTTAAAAATCTCCGCCGTAGTTCAGATTATTCCTAGCATCCCCTTCTTCTGCAGTGCATTAGGGAGAGATTTCATTCTAAAACTTACTGGCTTAGACTAACACTGTTTGCATTTATAATTCTTGCCAATGGCCCATGCCATTCTACCACTCTTGTGTAGCAGGCATTTAAGAAATTAGAATCTTTTTCAGGCACAGGGGTAAGTACCAGCCTCCTAAGCAAGAAAATGGCAACGCTAGTATGGAAGTAAGACCTCTAAGCACATCCAGTGCAAACTAGGGAGAGAGGTTTTCTGAAATGGATGGTTGGTTAAGCTTTGAAATTCCTTTTAAGGAACTCAGAGAAGTGATTTTTCACAAGTGTCCAAGTGGCTGGCAGCTCCCTTTTGAGTGTTCAAAACTTGTGAAGATCAACCTCTGGAATGTTTTGGGTCTAATTCAACTCCAAAGCCCTACAAAAATGGACATTTCTGAGGAGACATTTGTGCTTGAAACAATGTATTCTCAAATGAAGAAATATTCAAACTTTCTGCATACTTTTTATCATCCTATGTGCTGTAGTTGTTGCTTACGAAAAATGATCAATACATATTTATTGGGGTCAGTTACACCCCTTCATGTTTCAATGGGCAAATTTCACCAACAGCCAAGGTCTCTCACTCCAAACACATACAAAGATTAAAAATATAGGCAAACTATTGTCACCTCCTGCTTTATGTATTTCTCAGAGTGTGATCCTTACCTCTATTGTGGTTTTAGTGTAGTGCAAAAAATAGCCACGTTGTACTGGGGTCGGTTCGACCCCCCCCACCCCCAAAACAACTGGCAGGTTTGCCAGGGTCAAATATTTTATTTTGATGCAGCAATTATGATAAGATGGTGTGAATCTTTCAACATGGGTTTTGTCATCATACTGTTAGTGGTTTTCATTTGGAAATTAAATTATCCAAACAGTTGGGATCTGCAAAACCCCAGATGAAAACTGCCAGTATACATTATGTGATGATTTCTTAATGTGTCCGGAATTGGAGTGACACTATATACAGTTAATGTATCTTTATATGTAAGAATGTTTCAACAGCTGGATAAATTCATATAATTTCATTTTGAACAGTTCCGGTCTGTTTTTATTTAACTAAAACGTGGGGTCACTTAGATCCTTATGCAAAAGTAATACAAACGGATGAAAGTTTTGATTTATAGACAGATCTAGGATTAAGTTAAACTAATTATAGCTCCTCATTTTCAAATATCTCAAGTTCTCACTTGTTCAGAAGGCTTAACCTCAGTACTCACACACAGCCCTAACTTTAGATCTTTACTTTGAAAGCCCTTGGCCTTGATGCATCCTAGAAAACTGACCTGCCTCAGTGTTAACTAGATGTTTGGCTGTTGGGAGCTACTGAAACAGGAGACCCAAAATATTACCACTACTGCGATCCAGCTTCCCCGATTTCTGAGGAAAAGTGAAATGTTCAGAAAGAGTTGGGGATTTGTTTATCCATTCCCTTATCTCCTACTCCATGACAGGGCATCCAATAGTTTATTTCCACCCAACTAGAGTGTACCCAATACAATCCTAGTTTTAATTCCACTATCCCTTCAGTGTTGCCCAGCAAAGAACATCATTAGTACTTTAAAATAGAATAATGTTCTCTATGCTCTGCTGAACCAGCAGCTTCTGCCTCACCAAAAGTCAAAGCTGCGTCTTGCCAAACAGCATTGGCTCCAGGATTTGATTTATTAACCGAGTTGTGTTCGAGTTCACCACTCTGGTGGTGAATTTGGTCACCAAAAAAGGCCCTTTTCAAACCCTCCCTCACCCAGCACATGTGTGCGGGTGAGGGGAAGTATCCATTTGAACGCTGCAGTGGGTGGGATGGATGGATGGGTGGGGGTGTTGTGTGCTCCCCCCACCTCCCCCCATCACCCATGCACAGAGCAACGGGTGCCAATGCTGGATGCTCTACGCGTGGAGATGGGTGGAGCGCGGGAGCATACACGCACCCCCACCCACTGTCCGCGATGCCCACTCATCCCTCCACACACCCACACCCATTAGGAAAGGGCTTAAGTTAGAATGGAGTATTTGTGAGTTTCAAGTATTAGGATGCATTTGCAGCACTTCAGGATACACAGCAAACACTTACCTGGTATGTTTCTATAGGCTTTGTTTCCATGTTCAGATCCCAAACTTTGACTGTGAGGTAATCCCTTGCCAGCATGTATCGGCCACTGTGACTGAATTTGACATCCGAAACCGAAGAGATAATTTCCGAAAAAAACGATCTGTTACTGGGGTCTTCTGGTTCTTCAAAAACTGTTTTTTTGGGGGGCGGGGGGGAGAGAGAGAAACATAACTAAGAACACCTAGAAAATAAATGCTTTCATTCTACACTCTAAATGCATGCTTGCTGCTTAGAAGAAAAGGCTCCGATTCGTACCATATGGAAAGCGCTGTGTAGTGTTACATGAAGCATTTCAGTAAGAGGTTACACATTTCAGAATGGGGGACGTTATATTCTTGGAGGAAAGCAACATGATTGCTCAGCTGAACCAACTACAGAAGATGTCAGTCGTGAATAAAATAGCTGTTCTAACAAACATGGATAACACCTTTCATCCAGAAAGGTCTTAGAATGTTTTACAAAACTATGCATGCAACATCTGCCACTCCGGTACAACCTCTTACAGGTTCAAAAAGAGCAGTTGCTTAACTGACTGAACCAACCACATAGAAATCAGTCTCTCATTGAATGCCAAGGCCTTGGCTCACACCCTGCTAATATAGAATAATCCTATACATAGAGAAAATAAATTTTCTATTAAACACATTGTAGTTCATGTATGTATGCACAAAAAAAGAGGTATGCGACAGAACTTAGCCTAAAATAAAACCTCACCACCACACAAAGTAATGACCCCATGTAGTCAAGGACTTCGATTTACAAATAATGCTTCCGGGGCTGGTGTACACTATGATGGGACATTGGTTGGACTGACAAGATCAGCAGTGAGAAACGGAAAAGCCCCACTGACAGGAAATCTTCATCATCTGTTCCCAAGTCATGGGCTTCCTTTGAAGCCTTTTATCCTATTACTGGCCAGTTAAAACCATGCCTACTGCGTGAAAAGTAAGGACTTTTATTTTTAGTGCTCCTTTTCCTTCATATAGAAACTCCTAATAAACACACTTCCAAGGCATTTAAACTACCTCTATTATAACAAGAGTGGGGTTGGTTTTTTTTAATTATTATTATTATTATTATTAAGAACCACAAATTATGGCTAAAATTCATCAGACTGGATATAAAGGGATAAATCACCTGGAGCCAATTCATGGTATTTGAACTCTGTAAGGGCCCCTTTGAAGATCTTGGCCTAAAACTAGCAACTAGGCCCAGTTGTTCTATAGCTTGCTATTAAAAAACAAAAACAAAAGTAAAACTACTTTGCGTTTAACGTGGTTGCTCTGGGCAGTTCTATGGGACTGTGAAAAGGAGGACAGTAGAACCACCCCCAAGCAGACACCTTGGGGGGACATGGATTTTTGTCTGGCTTAGAGGGATGTCAGTGTACGAGATGGCTAGTCAACCGGTACTGAAGAGTTGTTTAGTACTGATGGTTTCAATCAGCTTTTCAGCGCCACACACACAGATTTTTTTCTGTGAGAAAGATGGGGGGACAGTGTTTCTTCAATAAAGAAGTGTCCAGGAATGAGGTTAATACTAGAGGTGTGCATTTAGTTTTCATTATTATAACAACAAAAACAAAATACGGATTTTTCATTTTTGTTATTGAATAATGAAAATGAAAGAACAATGAAAAAAACAAACGCTTTTCTGTATTACGAATTAATAGGATAAACCTGAAAAACACGTTTTTGACTGTAACCTTTTTTGTTTTTCATATGAATTTGATGAAACCTGGCAGGATTTAACCCCCAATGGGAGGGCATTATGTTTGCCACATTTTAGAAAAAGTTGAAATGTATTATTTTACAAAAATCTGCATACACATTCCTGGCTGCAACATCTTCGACTCCCATCTGATTTCTATGAAACTTTGCAAGATTAATATCTCTGCCAAATTCAAGAATGATTGGATTAAGGGTCCTTATGTTATAAGTGATTTTACTTGTAAATGCATTTCTGGCTGTAATGTCTTTGTATTCCATCAATTTTACATGAAATCTGGCAAGATTGTATCTCAGACCCTCAGGAGCATCTCTGCCAAATTGTAGAAAGATTTGATAAAGGGTCCACATTTTATAAGCAATTGAAGTTTCCCTCTTAAGACTTTTGTTATAAATAGCCCATGCAGTGCCATTCAGAGACAGGCATGACAGGGGGAGGCGGCTGTAGAAGGGACGGGGAGCAGACTGACAGACGCATTCACTGGTCAATTACTGCATTATTCCACCTTTACAGGAGGACCAATCAGTGGTGGCTTCAAGGCGGGCATAGAGGGTAGATATAAACTGCTGTTCTTTGGGCCTGTTCTTTGTCTGTTGTTAGTTCTGGCTTTGGTTAGAGCGTTTTCTCAGACTTTGCTGGCAGGCTTTTTTGTGTGTGTGCGCGCGCTAGAGCTCATTGCAAGAGTTCAGCTAGCTACATAAATCCAATCCACACCCACCTGCAACATTCTCCTGCCCCCTCCTGGGGTGTTCTTTGAAAGTTGACAGAAACCCCCATGCACCTGGGGTGCCCACCCAGAGTGAAACCAGTGCCAGACAGCAGAGATGACAGATATCTCCTCTGACCAGTTGGCTTGACATTTCAAAAACACCCTGGTTGGGACAGAGATGTGGTTGCCTCTTAACTGCATGCTTCCAGCTTTCCAGGACCAATCCTGGGTGGCTCTGAGGCAGGTATAGAAGGGACATAACTAGGACTTCAGGCAGCAAGGCAGAGGGCAGGGGGAAGCATCCCAGCAATCTGGAGACATGTTTCACACATCCAGGCTGACCAATTGTCAGCACAATTACATCCTGCAGCACTGTGACAGAGGACATAAGATAATCCCTGGCATAGGTTCATACTCTGCAGATGCTGTGCAGGTGTATAACATTGGGACCCTTAATCAGATCTTTCTGATATTTGGCAGAGATGCTCCTAAAGGTCTGAATGCAGTCCTACCAAATTTCATGTTAACTGGCTGGAATACAAAGATGTTACAGTCAGAGATGCATTTAAAAGTCAAACGCTTTGAAATTTGGCAGCCGTAGTACTCTTGGGGAAAGGTATAACCGTGCCACGTTTCATTCAAATCAGATGGGAGACAAAGAAATTACAGTTAAAAGTACGTACACAGAATTTTGTAAAATAACAAGTTTCAACTGCATATAAAATTGGATCCTTTTAACCATTCATTCTGATATTTGGCACACATAATACCCTCCATCGGTGGTACAATCCTGCCAGGTGTCATCAAATTCGGATGGAAAATAAATAAGGTTACAGCCGTAAATGTGTTGTACACGGAAACCAATGGAAATGAAAAACTAAAGTAAAAACAAAAATGAAAGACTAACAAAATATAACTAAAACAAATGACATTTTAATAACAAAAACAATGAATAATGAAAACAAAAGTTATTGTGCACATTATGGAACGTGTTATGATAATAGCTTCCTGGTGTCAAAATAGCATTTGCTCGGGGCGGGAAACGGATGGCAGATGGGTGTGGCTTAGCTCCAAAAATGATGGGCAATTTATGTTTTGGCGGATGGGGTAGGGAAATAAGAAGGGAGATATAGCCAAATTTGAATAGGAGAATAAAAATCTCTTTTATTTGAGCATGCACACAAAAAATTGAAAAAAATAATGGAATACTTCAGGAGGAATTTTTAAAAAAATCACTTTTCAGTCAGATAGTAAGCCTACACCTTTAAATATCTTTTAAAATTCTCCTAGATATTCAGTGAGAGAGATATTTTGTAATTATCCTGTCAGGTTTTCAATAGAAGCTTGATGAGCAGAAAGTAATTGTCTCTCCCACACCTCTTCCCTTTAATCTATCTAAACTTTGTACTGTGAATGGCAGGAATTTCATTCTCATAATTATGATGTGAAGTTGCTATTAAAACTGGGAATGAGGGAGGCACTCAAATGCAGCTCTCTCTGTCTTAGTGATGAGTTTTCTCTAGTTAAAAGAGCAATGGGGCTATATCACAAAATTTAACAGGAATTAGGCAGGGTCCTAAATACACTATTACTACCATATATTAAGTGGATCGTAAGCTCTTTGTTCCCCTCACTAGACCATAACAGAATGACAATCCCTATTGCAACTACCAAAACTCTACCTCTGCTCCCTTTTCAGATGTGTTCTCTCTCTCTCTCACACACACATTGAGGAGGTGGGAGGCTGTCCATGGTGTTTAAGTAATTGTGCATTCTGGAAAGTGGTCTCTGTGCCAGGGTCACTATGCTGGGTATCCCTTCATCTGCTTTTGTTTGCAGACAGTTACACTGTATAAAAAAAAATAATTCACCTCATTTTAATTCCTCTCTCTTTAGGGAGTTTTATCTAAATTTCTACCCTGCCCTTCCCCTAAGACTCAGGACAGCGTACTATATTAAAAATACATTAATCCTTTTAAAAAACCCACCCTTGCCCCACACCCACCCACCCCAAACTGTAACTTGCATTTGAAGTTCACTCACCAACAAAAGCTGCATTACTAAAGAATCAGGGAAGCTTTTTTTGTAGGTGCCTAACACTTGTCAACCATGTGTGAGGTTTGTGGCCTCTCTTCTGATTTTTAGAAAACCAAAGAACTATCATAATGACGTGCAGCACTACCCAATGTATTTCGGTACAACCAGCTCTGAAGAGAACTTTCATGGTAAACCCGAGTCCTTTGTACCGTAACTAACATCGCCAAACCACAAGAGAGTTGTTACACCACTTTCGCACTGTACTGAAATCCACAAAACCCGGAACATGAAAGTGTTTTGCCATCTGACAGTACATTCCATCTTCTTTACCCAGCTGCTAGACCTCCATAGTTCATGCACTGCAATCTAAATTGTCCCTTTCATTTCCTCTTCTCTGCCAGCCTTTTTGCCAAATTCCCATAACCTAAAACATTTAAGCTGGAGAAATTCTGGATGGAGAAACTTTGGGCTGAAAGAAAGAGTTTGCTCAAGGGGGGATGATGCAAGACTGGCAGCACTTAGGGGGCAGAGTTAAGGTTGTCACTAGGAGACCTGAAAGCGAGTACCTGAACAAATAGGTATACCCAGTTGAATTTTCAGTACCAAAAATCAAACCGAATATTTCCGGTATATTTCGGTAACCAAATTGGTTTTCAATCGGGTATCCAAGATACCAACAAATTTCATCCTGTAGTTCAAGAATTTGGAGGGGGGGTGTATTATTTTGGCTTTTGGAATACTAAAAAAAAAACCTGTAACCAAAATTTCAGTTTCTTGAGTACCTGAACGGTATTTTAGTACAGTATGGAAAATGCAGGTAGTGGTACCCAACTTGCATAGCAGCTGATTGGCTGGGAAGTTTGCCCATGATGCTAGGGGTCAGAAGTGCAAACATTCTATGCAGACTGAACTGCCTGTAGTCACTAACTGCTCAAATCCACAAAGCTTTAGCTTGTAAATTCAAATAAAATACAGCATGCACTCCATCTCTACTGAGTACGTATGCATGGACTACTTTACAGGTAGCTTCACGCTACAGTTTAGGAGAGAATGAGATTGACAATGGACAATCTCACTGCCAAGGAAAAAATTCAAGAGACCGATTTTAAATTCTTGCTATTAAAAAAACCCCAAAACATAGTGAGAAACCAAACCAAAAGTGCTTAGAAAATTCAAGGGCCTTAAATGCTTTAAGGTTCACACCCACTTTGTGTGTGTGTGTGTGAGAGAGAGAGAAACTTAAACAAAAATAAAAATGAAAAACAAACAAAAGCCAGTACAAACTTGTATAAACACCTACATTTTATGAACATTTCAGAATGCCACCCGAATTATGGAGTTGCTATTAGATGCCTCCTAGATGGCTCCTATCATTATCAGATGGCTCCTCCCATTATTATGAAATTATGAAGATCAAATAAATTTATAAAAAATAATTCTAAAATTATGAAAACTATGTTTTCTCTCAAAATTACTCTGTCAGTGAAACCAGAAACACCAGGGACAAAGTGAATGCCCTCTTGGTAGCGTGCACATCCTCAGGAAAAAAAAGTGGTATGATCAGTAAAAGCACAAAACTTTGTGTGTCACTTAATTCTAAGAGAGAAAGAGTTGGTTGAACTATATCTTTTATTGGGCCGTTGTTGTTGGAAATAAGGAAGCTTTCGGGCCGCACAGGGCCTTTCCTCAGGCATGTAGCATAGCCAGCAGAAATATATAAACTGAGCAAGTGCAGAGCAGGTATATATGGGCATAGAATGGCTACATGCCTGAGGAAGGGTCCTGTGTGACGCGAAAGCTTATTTCCACCAACAACGGGTGGTCCAATAAAAGATATCATTCAAACCACTTTGTCTCTCTGTCGTTTGGGACCAGCACAGCGACCACACTCTACCTTTGGACTTAGTTCTAAGAAAGTGAAGCACAGGGATGGGAGATTAGGAATTCTAGTTGTTACAGGTGAAGTATAGGATTAGAAACAAATATATTTTGGCTACTGCAAAGCAGCACAGACCCAGAGAAGAGCTGGGTTGCGATTACATACATCCCATAACACGTCACTATCAAGGAAAGTCACAATGGACAACCTAGGAAGGTCATGCATGATGAAAGGGACTCCCTTACAGACTGCCAGAGCTAGGACTGTTCAAACGGCAAAACTCCTAGCTGGCCTGAAACAAGGCTCCTGATGCAAATGCTATGGTGTCTGATCAGCCCTTAGGGGAAAAGATGTCGCAAGCACGGGGTTTCATCTAGGACAGAGCGTTTCAAACTGTAGATCTGACCCCAACTGATATCTGACCCACTTTACATGTCTCTGTTGCTCTCTGGGGCTATGAGATTAGATTTAAATCTCAAAATGAGTTCACATGGGTAAACGTTTGAGAACTAGTGATCTAAGATGATTTTAGCTATTTGTTTCCAAAGTTTAACACACGCAGCTCCTCACCCCTTCACAGGACGCCTGGACAGGAAACCAAAATCTTGACCACAGGGAATGGAGAAGCATGTTTCCAATAGTTCCACCCACTGGTCCCAGTGGCAGATTTATTTCAGATAATCTTATTAGTTCTCAATTTCTCTTAAACACTTCAGGAAAGTCACTGCGATACCAGAATCATATTTACGATGTACCTGAAACCAAACTGAAGTTTCAGCCTCTCAGGAAACCAACCCTTGCAAACTGCCAAATTCAGCCAGGTAATTGATCTACAACATGCTGCATCCACTAGACAAGTAAGAGAGGCTTGTGCACATGCAGCTTCTTCCATTCCCCCCACCTCCCGAGAGCACTGACACGCCCTTCAGTTTGTGCTAGATCAGGGACCCTACCCATCTCTTCGAGTGCATTGACTCCAGTCCAACCTGTGGTAGCAGGGGCCATTCCAGGGGCTCCAAGTGCACCAACCTGCAGTTTTGCACAGGGCCTCACGATTGGCTATGACATCTTTGGGTGATAATGCCCTTCCAGTGTATAGCCAGCTAAGAATGGAGCTAGTCATATGTGTGTTCTGCTCTTTTGAGAAACGGATTTCACCTAAGAGGTCTACAAAAAGGCAAATTCATTACTCCAGTGTAGCAGGATAAGAGAGTAAGTGAATAGGGACAGAATAGCTATCTGAAGCCAGGACTTGACCCCAAGTTCTAGAGAGGGGCTCTCTGCAACAGCTCAGCTCACTGTTGTGAGTGGCAGACTGCATTAGTTAGCGCCTGCTTTCAGTAACTCGGCTCACTGCTGCGAGTGGCTGACTGCATTAGTTAGCACCTGCTTTCAGGAACTCGGCTCACTGCTGTGAGTGGCAGACTGCATTAGTTAGCGCCTGCTTTCAGTAACTCGGCTCACTGTTGCGAGTGACTGACTGCATTAGTTAGCGCCTGCTTTCAGTGACTCGGCTCACTGTTGTGAGTGGCTGACTGCTGTAGCAGTTGTGAGTGCCCCACCTTAGATCAAAGGGCTTCAATGGGGTTACTTGATCCCTTTTAAACAACCTTTCACTAAGTGCACAATTAATTGGTGGTACTGCCAGAGAAAGTGGTCACAGCTGGGAGTGTAGCTAGTTTTAGCCAAGTAGGTTTTGGGAACATAACCTCTCACTGTTGCGGACTGGAACAACAGGGAATGGATCGCCCATTGTGACCTGTTGAGTACTTCTCCCAAGACAGAAAGATTGGCCACTGTCGGAGACAGGATCCTGGGCTTGATGGACCATTGGTCTGAACCAGTATGGCACTACTTATAGTCTTATGTTCTCACTGAACAATCAGTAGTTAGAGACAGAGATCCCTGCCCTGAGCGGCTTACACTCTAGAAGAGATGAGGGGGAGACAAAGAAGAGGAAACATAGGGAGAGACAGGGATACATTCATGAAGCTGAGAAGTCATAGGTGCACGTGGTTAGTTTAGTTGCATGTGCTTAGTTTATTTACAGGGGGAAAGGGGACCCTGAAGGATAGGGCAGTAGAGGAAGCATCAGTGAGCAGTCTGTGGAGATGAAGAGGTAGGGGAAGGGATTTGAAGGGATTTCAAAGGAAGAAGGGATTTGAAGGCTAGGAGGGAGGAGGGATTTCAAGAAGGGATTTGAAGGCTAGGAGGGAGGAAACGGAATGGATGCGTTCAGGGAGGGAGTTCCAGGCACAGAGGGCTGCATGGGAGAATGAAGCAGCACACCTGAAGGGGGAAGAGGATGTAGACAGAGGAGAAACAAACCCCCTGAGTGGGAAACAAGTACAGAAATATAGTCACTGTGTCAAATGAAACTTACAGCTGTTAAAACAAAGACAGAAAGTAATTGATTCATGTATTTTAACACACAAGTTTTATTTGGATTGAAGCAGGATACGCATTCAGTATAGAGTAGACCAGGCTGGTCAGTACGGATTACCTGCACTTATGGCTCTTGGTGAATTTACTTCCCAATCATTCATTAATGTTCCTAAGGCAAGATCAATGGGCAAGTTGAAAGACTCAGCTCAGGGCAAAGGAGCAGAGAGGAGGCAAACGAGGATAGGGGACGGAACCTTGCCACAGATCCATGACAGAGACCCTCCTCTTCCTGAGTGCCCCCCTTAACCATCCCTACCCCCAAAGCTCATGTGGCCCTCAAAGCTTGTACTGATTTTCAAAGTGGCCACTGGAAGGGAAAAGGTTCCCCTCCCCTGGCACCAGGGGTGTAGCTAGGCTGGAATGGGCCCAGGTGCAAGAAATGGATGTGGGCCTCCCCCCTCTCCTCCTTCCTCCCCAAGCGCATCTCCCTCCCTCTGCTTGCTGCATCTGAGCCCCGGAGGCGGTGGCTACACCGCCTGCCTTGTGCTGCCTCCAGCCTGTGCCCCCACACTATGGGGGTCTCCCACATGCAGCACACCGCAGGCACATCTGCTCACCTCAGTCTCCGCCCGGCCACTTCGCAACAGGACAGGATTTGTGTCCCCGCCCCCAGCTTGGGCCCCGGGACAAATGTCCCTCCTGTCCCTAGGATAGCTACGCTCCTGCCTGGCACAGAGGCTCGTCTTAGTACCTCAATTTTGCCTTGTCATGGAATTTGTTAATAAGGAGAAACAGTGCTAAGAGGTCGGAGCACACAAGGGAAGAGTTGGTGGCAATTTTAAGGATAGATCATCACTATACCCCAGTCCTTCAAAGCCTGGTGTACACATTTACCTTCATGCAGTGCAAGTATTTTATTTACTTCTATCCCGCCCTATCCCTGAAGGCTCAGGTCAGCTCACAACACAATAAAAAGCACAGATAAAAAGATAAGCCCCAAACGACATAAAACACCCACAAAGCCCCTCAGATCCTAACCCTGCCTGTTCAACGTCTGGCCAACTTACAGTGCCTCTGGAAGAAACTCAGATTAGGGATTAGTCAAACCTCTAAGGGAAGGGAGTTCCAAAGCCGTAGAGCAGTCACCAATAACGCCTCTTGGAGTAATAACTTTTATTTATATAGCGCTCCACCACCAGATGGCGATCAGAGCGCTGTGTAACAAAAATATAACATAAAATCCATTTAACATCCCAGTCTATACAAAAGAAATGTAAAAGGGGTACAGTAGCAGGGAAGGGCCACACGCATTAAGGAGAACCAGCAGTGGATCATAAAAGCACCTAGAAAATAAGGAAGTCTTCAGGTGCTTTTTAAAGGTGAAGTATGTGGAACTATGATGGACATCTGGAAGAAGCGAGTTCCACACTGAGGGGCCCCGCAACCACAGCAAAGGCCCCATCGCCCGCTGACTTGAGACACAGTGGCGGGATCCCCAAACAGCAGGTGGTTTCTGAGCACAGATAACCATCAGTGTGAGAATCCAGGAGCAGGTCTCAAATACAGCCTGCTCTAAAAACCAACACGCAACCTTCAATTCAATCTGACGCGCTACAGGCAGCCAATGCAGAGAATGCAAGGCAGGCGTAATAGGAGTCATTGCAACAAACACAATACAACGCAGAACCACACTGTCCATAAGGATTCTCTCCCTTTCCTCCTCCCCCCCACCCCCAATGAAACGGCATCTTGCAAGAGTAATGCAGTTCCCAAAAGAAAGATACGATTGGATGCAGTTTAAAACCAACAAGATGGCACTCCCAACTGACTGAATGATTAAAGAAACCTGACAGTAATTATTTGCTTCATCTCTGTGAGCATATTTTATGGAGGTTAATGAAACGCTTTTAAATTGTAAATAATTTATGACTGATTGGGTGCTAATTTTTTTTATTATTTGACAGTCGCAAATAAGTGAATCAGACTTTTCTACCTTGATTTAATTTTCATTTGTTTTACATAATTAAGGGCAGTACTGTAGATGCACAACTTTGGGGTTTTTCCATATGTGACGGCGCTGAGCGCTGCCATGCTTTAATCCTGCCCAGAGTGAGGGCCCTCACTCCAGGCAGGATTTAGCCCGGCTGCCAAATGAACGTGACTGTGGCTGGCCCAGGAAGTGGGCAGGGAGAGGGCAAGGCAACACGCGCACATGCGTCCGCACGGCCCTGCCCCCATGCTGCTTTGAGCAGCTCAGACCCCTCCCTGACGGCCCGGGCCACCCCCCTTTTTAAACAGGACTTTGGGCACAGATTCATTTGTGCTAAAGCAGATTAATCCATGCCCAACGTCACATCTAAAATGCCCCACCCTTTATTTCCATAACAGCAATTCCTCTTCTTTGTTAGCTATTTTAAGTTACCATTATCACAAAAGTGCATTCTGCTTATGGGTCAATCCTTCAGCTGACTGACTTGACACAAGTGTGTCTCACTGAATTCCAACAGGATTGCACCCACTATGTGTGAAACTGAGAGAATAGATAGTTTAGTGGCAGGTGTAATACGGGAATTTATGGATTCAGGCATATTTTCACATCAAGGCTTATATATGGGAATGTAAATTGGTGCAAGAATAGATACATGCATTAGTGATCTGCTTTTGGAGCCTATATCTAGGATATGATAATAAATAGTTAACACAAGCCAGAAAATTGTTATATACAGGTCAAGTTAATCTGAGTTCTCGTAATACTGTAACAGCTCCAGCTAGAAGTGGATCTACTTGTACAGTCTGCCTCTGATTCCACACAATGCGACTCAACTTTTCTGCCCTTTCATATGACAGACGGAGGTCAAAAGCAGGGATCAAAAGAGGTTTTCTTAAATGTAAGGCTTTCATAAAAGAAATATAGGTTCGATCTCTCCCAGTCTTAGAGCAAAGATAATTCATTAGGGAAAGGTCAATGTCAGTGAATCCAGTGGAGACATTCTGCTATGGACCTGTGTGTGTGTCTGGTTTTTTGCTTTGTTTCAAATGAAAAATTATTCACTTTCAGTTAGAGACCTAAAACCTCACCCTACTTGGTAATTCCAACATTCTCTCAAAGGCTGGAAAAATAGTCCTATTTACAAAGTCATTTATTATAATTTTCTTTCTTTCCCCTGTCCTCCTCCAGTCTGCTTTGTGTGTTTTCTGTTGTGTTCTTGAGTTTAGCATTTCTGAAATGTAGCCAACAGAGAAGATACTGGATAGCCAGACTAGAAATGACTTGCTGAGGTTCAGGAGATAGTCTTCTCATCATAATAAGAAGGGACATAGTGTATGAAAACATATTGGCTCAGACTATGATTAGGGCTTAGACTTTCAACAATGTACGTACAGCTGCTGCAGTTCAGAAGGTAGCATGTGAATGACCATCTGGGCGCATTCGAGTGATGATCTGCACACAGAAGCAGCACTGCAATATTAAATCTGAAGTGCATGTAAGTTTACCAGAAGCAGCCATGTAGCATGTAAACAAACTGAAAGAGAAAGAAGAGAGATTCTTCCAGCAGCTGCTGCTCTCACAACATAGACAACTTTCACACCTTACCCCCGCACATATTTTGGCTGTGGGAGGGAATGCACAAGCCAGAATATGCATGGGGTTCAGCCGGTCTGAAAGCTCCCCCCCTTCCCCCCCCCGCAGCTTTGTCAGCAAACACACGCAGAGATACAGAGCTGGATTTCCTGCTCTGTATCTGCGTGGGTTTGCCAGCAAAGCCACCCGGGGCATATTCTGGCTTGCGCATTCCCTCCCGCGGTCAAAATATGTGCGGGGAGGAAGGTGTGAAAGTGGTCATAGTTCACAGTGACCCATCAGGGGTGCATGGGAGCACAGGAGGGAAACTGGGTAGCCTAATGGGGGTGCCTGTGGCCATAGTGACAGAGGTTGGAGGGTATTAGGGGCTATGTTTAGTTGTGGGGAGACATTAAGTCTGCCTTCTGCCGGTCTCCCCCTAGGATTTTGACTTATTGAGTTTCACGTTCAAGGACCAGTTCTTCTTTGACAAGGCTCTGCCACGGGGGGTGGGGGTGGGGGGTGGTGCTCCCTCATACACAGCTTTTGAGAGGTTTAGCTCCATGATTGAATGGGCACTCAAGGACAGGATGGGACTCATGTCTCCCTCTCTCTCTCATCTGGATGATTATCCGTTTTTTAAGTGGGCCAGATCACAGGAGCGCACCTTACCCATGTCCACTTTTGCTCAAGTATTTATTTATTTATTTACATTTATTAGCCACCCCCTCATGTTGTAATTTTAAATTGTTTTTTAAAAATTTATATTTTTATTTAATGTTGTTCGCCGCCCCAGGCTGCCCTGAGGGCAGGAGGGGCGGGATATACATTTTAAATAAATAAAAATAAGGCATCTTGGGGCGGCTTACAACACACAAAAATAACAATAAGTTAATGACCATAACACAAAAGATTAAAACATCTAAAAAAAAAACTTAAAAGCACCCACCTCCAAACTTTTATTCCACCCCCCTCCCCTCCTCCGAAGGCCTGGGAGAACAGTCAAGTTTTGCAGGCTCAGCGGAAGGCCAGTAGATTTGGGGCCAGGATGGGCTTCCTCCGGGAGGCAGTTCTATAATTGCGGCCCGGCCACTGAGAACGCTCTCTCCATTGTGGCCCCCTGCCTTATGCAGGGGACCTCCAAGAAGGCACCCCTGGCGGACCAAAGGGGCTGCTCTGGGGCACGGAAGGTGAGGTGTTCCCTGAGGTATGAAGGGCCAAGACTATATAGGACTTTATAAGCCAAGACCTTGAATCTGGCTCGGTATGGTATAGGCAGCCAGTGCAGCGCACGGAGCACAGGTGTTATATGCTCCCGTTGGCTCATCCCCGTTAGGAGACAAGCCGCCACGTTCTGCACCAGCTGCAGCCTCCGAACCAGCATCAAGGGAAGCCCCACATATATGGACACATATATTTCCATCACCATCTCCACCTGCTGATCTAGGCGGAGGTCTGAATCCAATAACCCTCCCAGACTCCGAGCCTGCTGGGCTACGGGGGGGCGGACCCCCTCTACAAGGGGAGCCACCACCGCCATCACCTCCGTCTTATCAGGATTGAGCTTCAGTCTGCTCTGCCGTAACCAATCCTCCATGGCCTCCAAGCATTGGGACAGCACCGAGATGGCAGGACCTGGGAGGAGAGTTGGAGGTACCGCTAGCTGAGGAAAAGATGGAAGGTCCAACCTCTCGGCTCTCCTTCCTGGGGATAAAGAGAGACATGGTTGCAATCACATCTAGCCTCCCCTGTGACAAGCTGGAGGGGCTCTGGCTTCTGCTGTGGGAACGTATGAACGCTAAGAGGTTGTCGCTGAAGACAATGCGATCTCTCATGGGGCACTTACATTTTGCATGTAGGGTGGGTTACTCCCAGTAGGGCATTCTGCATGTGGCTGGTTAGGGCCATGGTAGATTCTTCGGCTCCTCACCATCGCACAAGGGTATGCAAAGGCATTAGGGAGGACACTGCAGTGTGGTTCAGGTTCTTGGATAGCTATAATGGGGTGTGTCTCTGGCAGGAAGTCCAATTACTCGAGGCTGAATTCCAGGTTGTCTTCAATGCAGCAGGGGGCACTGGCGTTGGGTTTTTCTTCCAAGGCTGGGGGTGTGTTCAGCGATGGCCACCAGGGTGGAAAAGCAGTCTCCACCTGAATATGCGCTTCTCGGCTAAGCATGTCCCGGGGGTCCATAACCATACCACTCACGCTCTCTTTTGCTTTCAGATGGAGAGGTTTTGCACCCTGGCACCTGATGCTAGTCTGGAGCTGGAGGTGATGCTGGAAGTCTTGTGGGCGCTTCGGAACACGTGCTGTTGGTGTGAAATCTTCTGTTTCAGAGGGGACCTAGTGGGCCTATGCAAGGGAACTTGAGGATTTTAGTTGTTTTTTTTAAAGTACAACATGGTCTAAGGGAGCAATGGCCAGGACCATGTAAATTAGCTCACTGTGCATGTACACCTGTGTGGCTTGGCAGCCCGCACCATCAAATGTTGTTTGGCTGCGATCTCGTTTCATAGTAAGGTCAATGGCTTTGGTGAACCAGGGGCCAACTTTAAGTTAAGAAGTGCAGTCGAGGGCTGGACTAAAATGAGTGGCCCATACTGTGGACTCCAACCAGCCATTGTCTGTTGACACCTTGAGCCATCTCTTCTTTGCCTTGCCAGCATTGTGCTTATCAACATACAAGGCTATGCTGTTTCGCATGGCATTTACCACAGTGCTCTTTGCAGCGCTAAGTATTAGTGAGTTGGTGCCAACCTCACGGAGCAGCAGGCCCAGCAGAGCGCTGGAATGGAGGGATGCGTCTCTGAGGTCGGACTCAGTAGAGCTTACTTTCCAGCATTCTAAGACTGATCAGACAGGGAGGGGGCAGAACTTGACTTTGCGGGGGGTCACCAGCAAAAGGGGTGTGCCTGGTAGAGGCTGCAAGTTCCCTCATTTAAGTGCAGCCAGAACTGGAGGGTCCCCTGTTTGTCCATAGGGACGGCTTGTTCCTGACGAAATTTAAGTTCATGGCAATCTTCAAGATAGGCATTGATTGGCTTGAACTATACCTCTTCGATTTTGGGACATTCTTTCAGGATAAGCGTGGCCTCAACCGCAGAGGCTGGGGGGTCTTCCTGGGTCTTAAATTCAGTCAACTGGTTGGTGGAGGTCTGGTGTTTATCATTTCTACATCAGGTCTCTGGGTTCTTTGCAGTAATGCGCAGTTCGTTTGGCTTGTCTCCTCTTGTGCGGGCACAAAAGTCTTACACTGCCTCCAGAGGTTGATCAGGCTAGGGCTGAGTTCCAGAGCTATGGAGCAGTTATTGAGAATTCCTCTCTTTGCACCTTTACTGTGTGAACATGTTGCAAAGATGGAATCTGCACAAAGGCGCTCTCGGCTGACCTTAGAGGTTGTGAGGTTGCATAAAGGGGGGAGGTGGTCCTTTAGATGGGTCGATCTGAATGATAGAATGTCAGAATTCGAAGGGACCTTGAGGGTAATCTAATCCAACCCCCTGCTTGGATGAAGGGTGCTGGAAAATGTCCCAGCCATCTGCCAGGAATTTTGTCATTGTAATCATTCTTCATCCTCCCTGCCCGTGACGGGGTTTGAGTCCTTAGCGGACATATTTTGCAAATTACTTACAGAAGCAATGTTGCATATCGGAGTAGCAATGCACAAGTCTGCCTTCTCAGCAGCACTTGGTCCTATAATGCTTGGAAAGTTCTACCATTACCCTTATCAGTTTTTGTGTTGTATGCTCCGCATGCTCGGCTTCTCAATGAGCTTCACTCAAGTTCAATGCAGCAATGCGACATTAAATGGCTATTTTCTAACTCGCAGATCTGGAAAATAGAGTTTAATCAATGTCCATTAGACCTTGCTCTCCTTTCTGGCATAAAATGCCTTCTTTTTTCATTCACGGTGACTGTACCGTTGTTGTAATAGGTTATGACTGGAATTTAGTAACCTTTTCCAGAGACAGATTGGTCCTCATTAACAAGAACAGATTAAAGTATTAATAAAGAAAACCACATACGTAGGGCAAAAAACCTGGCCTGAAAGACCTTGATTATCTCAATTCACAGCCGAAACGGGTAGCTAATTTGGTACCTGCGGGTAATACCTGCATTTTCGAGTACCGCGTTGGGTATTTGACAGGCTACCCAACTACCAATCAGGTACCCAGATACCTGAAAAATCGGTATGGAAGACTGAAATATCAGGACTGGAAGTTAAAATTCTCGAACACTGAGTACCTTTAATTTGGTCAAAATTGGGGATCAACTCATGCCCAATATTTTTGAGTTGATTCAGGTACCGGAAACGGGTATACCCATTTTTGCAGGCACTTAATTATAATACATTGCAACCTCATTATAACACTGGATTTGGGCGCCATGCCTGACACTGTGTTACAACCAAATTCATGTTATAATGAGCATGTTTGCACATAGAAATGTCAAATATACAGGTGTTTGGGACATGAGCAGAGGTAGGACAGAGCAGGGTGTAAGAGAGAGGCAGGGTCAAGTTCAAAGCAGGCCCGGAGGCTAGGCTCGGGTTCAGAACAGGGAGATGAGCATGGAATCCGGAGCAGGGCTATAGTGCCAATGAGGTAGAGCACAGTGTGGAGGAAGAAGGATCAGAGGCAAGGCTGCAGGAGTCCATGAACAAGGAATTAGTAGCAAGGGAGACAGGAACAATGAGGGCACAGGATGTTCTGCCCAGTTTCCTGTTGCTACCAGCCGGCAGCCCATCAGGAAGCTGGGAGGTGTTGCATAGGCCGTGCCGTCATGACTCCCAGAAAAATGGCTCGGCCAGAGGCAAAGCGAAGCAAGGGATGGCATTGCAGCCCCAGCCGCTGCACCAGGAACCCTGAGGGTGTTGGTTCGAGACCAGGTCCCGACAGTAAATCTATTTGTGACTCACCACGTTGGGAGCCATTCCCCATGCTGTCATAACCAAATTCTCACTATACTGATGAGTGTTATAACGAGGTTGTGCTGTTTTTCATTCCCCCCAAGAGCAGAGCTGGCACAGGCAAACTGCCTCTTTCCATGAGCAAGTCTTGTGGAAGATTATTTTCTAGTGAACATCATAGGGCCACATCGTAAGAGGCGCACAGCTGAGCACATGCATTTCTCACTGCAGCCAATCAGGCAAATCCTGAGTTCTTACTTGGTGTCAACCAAATGTTTGCTAAGAGAGAAATCACCCCTGCCCACGCAGATGGCCCGCAGAAGGATTACACAGCGCTTCTGTCCTACTTAAATAATGAAAGGCCTTTCCTTCCTATTGACCACAGAATAATAGGTCAGATCTCAGCACAACATGAGCCAACAGGCTGTGTTTTGGGGGGGAAATGTGCCTGGGGTTTAAGAGACAGTATTTGAAGCTCCAGCAGAAGGCAACAGAGCAACTCAACAGATGCTACATATTCAGAGGAGCAAATCCTCTCCTTCCCTATGAGGATTTGACCCAATTGTCCTCTGGCCCAGCTTCCCTGCTTTTAGAGCTGCTGAGGATCTCTGGTTTTCATTACATGCGAGATTGTATCTGCTTGACTGGAAAGATATCATGCACCTCACACGCACACACTTATGTAGAGATGGAATTACACAGTAATAGGCCCACCCTTGTTCCTACCGCAAAGAATAAGAGAACTATCAGGGCCTATATCAGCAGCAGCCCTAATGTGTGTGGAATTTTATATACTTGAATGAATATCTGGGCTGAAATTAACAAAATGAAATTCAACTGAGATAAATGTAAAGATCTGTATTTAATGAGTATAAGATGCCGGGATGGCTTGGCAGCAGCTCATATAAAAAGAATCAAGGGATTGAGTTTGATCACAAGCAGAGCATGAGTCAGCAACGGAGGGAGTGCGGCTGCAAAAAAAGTGAATGCAATTTTAGCGCGTGTTGACAGAAGCCTTGTCTCCAAGGAGGCAGAAGCAATAATTCCTCTATTCAGCACTGGTCAAACCTCACCTGGAATAGTGTACTGTGCACAATTTAGGGCACCTGATTTTAAGAAGAAAAGATGATAAAGTATTTCCTGTGAGAAAAAGTTGAAGGAACAAGGTTTGTTTAGCCTAGTGAAGAGGAAACTAAGGGGAGACACGCTAGCTGTCTTCTAATCCATACAAAGGACTGCCACCAGCAAGAGGGTGAGGAAGTGCTCTGCATTTCTACAGAGGGCAAGAGGTCTTGAAACAATGGGATCAAGTGACAGGAAGGTAGATTTTGACTAACTATTAGGGAAAGCTTCCTAACAGAGCTGCGCAGCAATGAAACCAGCTGCTCTGGGAGGTTGTAGGATCTCCATGGCTGGAGGTTTTCAAACAGAGACTGGACAGCCATCTGTTGGGGATGCTGTCGCTGCAGCCATCCTGCATCCACGCACAGGGTTGGAACTAGATGACCCTTAAAGGTTCTTTTTTCTATGATAGGATTTAAATGATTTAATCACCTTCAGGGAGTCAGTAGAGGTAAAATGAATTTTGAAGTTCGATGTAACCAAGCCAAGCACGTGCCCCTGAAACCTCGCTTCTTCGTGAATGTTACACCCCTTGTCTCTCCCTCTGTTCCCCTTCCCAGGTCTCTCAGATTGTAAGCCCTAGGGAGGGACCGTGTCTATTCCATTACTTTGTGAACTGCCGGGTACACTGCTTCCGCTATATAAATATTTGTTGCTGCTGCTGCTGCTGCTGCTGCTGCTGCTGCTAATAATAATAATAATAATACATTTATCTAGAGAAATTGAATGGAACTGTATTACTTTAAGGATGATGGAGGCAAGGAAAGAAGCGTGCTGGCTGGTGGGATCCTATATGGGCAAAACAGTTAGGAGACACATGTGGCTCTTTGACACTTTGAGGATGGTTCTTGGACAAGTCTGGCCCTAGGCTGGCTTCACTGAACCCAAGTCTTAGCAGCGGAATGGGAGCTGCTCCTCAGAATCTCAGCAGCCAGGAATGCAGAGCACCAGTTGTACTAGCCAATCACAAAGCAGGAGACATTTGTGTGCGCACATGGGGTGGTCTCTTGTGGCTCTTGAACTACAAAGAATTTGGTTGGCGGCTCTTGGGGCAGGCTACTTAGTTCACCCCTGCTATACCACGTATGGTTTTCTGGGCACAATGTTAAAATTGCTTTAAAAATTATGAATGACAATTATACAAAATTCAGACAGGGTTTCCTTGTAACCAGGTAACCACCAGCTCACACTACTGTAGTTAGATGGCCTTGACCAAGATAAAGATGTTTTATTTTTATGACAATAAGAGAGGATGCAAACTACACTTTGATGGAGTCAGTAAAAGTCAGATTTTTTTTTTTAAAAGGTGAGGTGCGGCGAGTCTTCCTCCATAAAGAATCAAGAGAACATAGTTGCCATGTTGATTCCAAAAGCAGGAGACGAAGTAGTAGTTGTTGTTATTATTACAAGCATTTGTATAGCGTCAGCAGTGTACCTGGTGCTTTACATAGCAATGAGATAGACGCAGTCCCTGCCAACGTCAGAGGATCTCTTTTACTGGACCAACTTCTGTTGGCGAGAGCACGGGGAGGAGTCCTGTGCGGCTCGAAAGCTTAAATACGCTTGTCAACAGAATAAGAGAGAGCCTCTGAACTACTTGGTTTCCAGCCATGAAGAATGAAATAGATTACAAAAAACCCAATGTTTAAAAACCTGTATGCTACAGGCATGGTTTACAAATTAAGTGTTGTGTAGAAAGTCTATATAGTTTATATATGTAAAATAAAAAATCATAGCCAATGTATCTATGACTGTTTTTTCACTATGCCTAGGTGTTGTATAGAATACCTGAGTCAATTGAGGCCAAGTCCAGGTACAGACGTAGGTATTAGCATTAGGTTCTCTGTACAATGCCTAGGTAGTGTATAATATGCCAAAGTTCGGTTCAGCAGGCATGCTACAGCGTGCCTTGGCGCCGCATACATTTTCTGCGTTTCCACACTAGACCAGTAACATATCTACTAAATGTCTACCATATTCTTGTCTTTTTACGTGCAAGCTATGGGTCCGGCCAGTTGCAATAAGGACAGAGGGAACACAGAATTTTTCACTTCACCCTCTCAGATCAGCCAGTGGAAGGCCTGTGCCTACTCACAGTGAGAACTGCAAAACCCCAATAGGTTTCTTCCTGGGCAGATTAGAGACATAGGGGCCAGTCCTATGCCCTGCGTTCACAGTGGGGTATGTATAAGCAGGAACATGCACACAAACTGCACATGCTCCCATTGTGCCACATGCAAGTCACACAGGAGTCACACAAATTCCAAGTGCAGGAGGCTTGGAATTGCAGCCGTAGACCATATTCCATATTGCAGCCGTAGCCGTATTGCTCATGCACTGAATACTCCTAGGAGGGCTTTCAGATGGTGAAAGCCCTGCTCCCCAGGTGTCCCATTATGCTTCCACTACTCCAGCTCTCTATTTATTTTGACTTATTTATTTAGACTTATAGCCGGCCCTATCCCAGAGACTCAGGCTTGGTTACAAGACAGTGTGTGTGTGTATATATATCCTTTCCCCACAAAACAGTCCCCACGCCCCAAGATCTGTCCCCACCCACCAAATGCCAGACCAAATGGGAAAGTCTTGCACTGCTTCAGGAAGATTTCATTTCATTTCACAGTTTATTTGTATCCTGCACTCTCCTAAACCATGTTAGCTCGAGGCGGCTCACAAAATAATTCAGGGCACATATCCCACACAGGGGAACCCCATACAATAACATAACACAATAATACAATATAACAAGAATCAATAAACCCATAACTGCCCCCATATAGTAACAAAATAAGTATACTCAACATTATACATATGTTCCCCTCTATATGCTACCGACACAGTCTCAAGGTGCTCTTGCTGCTCTCTGCTCACACCAGAGAGACGGCTCCATCCACCACTTTCCTACCTCCCCTGCTGCCACCAGGGGAGATCATCCATCTCCACCCCTCTCTCACCAGGGGGAGATGTCTTTTCAACCTTTATCAGCAGCATAGTCCTATTATTCCTCCCACACAATATCCCCTCCACCTCTGGGCCCCGCCAAAGGGCGACACGTGCCTCCGGCTGCCCCTGATGACATGGGGAGCGGCCCAGAAGTTGCTGTCCCCCAGTGCTGCCCCCGCAAGGGGGGGGGGAGGAAGAAATGCACAGCTCCCAGCTGGCGAAAATGGGGGCCCCCTCCCCCTGTACCAGGTACCAACCAAGTCCAAGTCCATGGGGGGGGGGGGTTTAGAGCTGCTGACACCTGCTCCATCCCTGCCGGCTGCACCATCCTGCTCCCCGGGCTCCCATGCATCGCCGGGCTATAGTCTTGTTATCGCGTAGCCAAGTTTCCAAGAAGCGGCCGCAGCCCCCACGCTGGCCTCAGCGGCGGTTCCACTCTCCTCACTCGCCTGCCCGAGGACACGTCCCTCTCGCACTATTGGCTGCTCACTGTGGCCCCAATAGTTCAGCTCACAGAACTTGGAGGTTGGGCACTGCCACTGCGGTCCCCACAATGGGCCAGCCAACAGGCGACACCCTTTGGCTGTTGCCCTTCGGCTGAAGCCCAAAGGGCCCCAGCCTCTGGATAAGATACCTGGATCTTGTTCTAAGGCCACCACTTCAATGGACACAAGAGAGCTGCTGCTGGGCTGGAGTCCAGGTCAGAGGTCAGTGTGGTAACTTGAGGGTTAACTTTGTTGTGTAGCATGACCTCCCCTGAAGCTAGGCAGTTCCTGGGTCAGCAGAGACTGAAGATGCTCAGGCTTGGGCAAATCTCCAAGAGAAGAGAGTTCCAGAGTTGCATGGCAGCCATTGAGAAAGCCTCTAGTTGTTGAACTTAACAGCTCACACTGTACTTTAGCCCTTCATCTTCAATATGAGGTTTCATTTCATACTTCATGCAAGTCACTACGGTGTAATGGCTAAGTGTGCACTACTTGGACTGGGAGGTAGCGAGGAACCCTGGTTCAAGTTTCGTCTTAGCCAGAAATTCACTGGATGAGAGTGGGCCAGTCACAATATTCTCTCAGCTTAACCTACTTTACAGGATTGTTGTGAGGATTAAAAGTCGTGTTTATTAGTTGTATGTAAAGTGCTCCAAGTGCCATGGCAGGGAGGTGCTATATAAAGATGATGATGATTTCTCTATAGACCCCAAAAATAAAAACAGCACATGGCTAAGCGAGTACCATTTATTTGTTAAATTTCCCTTTCCCTCAATAAGAACGTAAGAACCCAAGAAGTGCCAGACTGGGTTAGACCAATGGTCCATCGAGCCCAGCATCCTGTCTCGGACAGTGGCCAACCTTGGTCGCTTGAAAGTAGTACCCAACAGGTCACAATGGGGTTATCGATCTGTTCCAGGTTTTTCACTCCCTCCCAGCTCCCAACTGTAAGAGGTTCCAGTCCCGAAAACCTACCTGGCTAACAGCTGTTAATGGACCTATCCTCCAGAAACGTGTCTAAGCCTTTTAAAAACCTGGCTCTACTACTGGCCTGCTGAAGAGCCCTAAACCATCCAGCCTCTCTTCATAGTGGAGCTGTTCCATGGCCTTCTATTAAAATTTCTTCAAAACAAGTGTGCTTTCCTTTATATCAACCCTGCCTTTCAATTGACCACTTATTCTGTTCTCCGGCTGGATTTCAGAAGACTCCACTGTACCTGCTCACCCATAGTTTGTATTTAGGGAGCTGACAACCCTTTGATCAACAAGATGATCATTTAGTCATCTGACCATTTTGTACTGGACAGATGAATAAAAGATACCCTATATATTGCAGAATACACACCTTACTTCACCGTTCACAGACTGTTTCTCAAAGAACACAATCTTGCCCTAACTTTAATTCTGTGATCATGAACTTAGGCTAAATAATTAATTTCATTTGCGTATCATCTGCTGATGGCACATTTAGTCAATACTTGAAATCGGTACCCCTTCTGAACATGAATATCCCACATGGCAGCCATCCTACAACAAACTACAGAGTGTTTTTGATAGCTACTATAGTGCTTTGTTCTGTTGATATTCAATTTTGTAATTGCCTAATGCCTCATATATTATTGACTTCTTCATTTGTGTATTTAAACTAACACAGTCCTTAGAAATGCATAATTACGGAGAAACCTAGGAGCCACTTTTTAAAAAGAGGCTTCAAAACTGTCTGGTACACCTTAGAAGTGCTACTCTGGCTCTGGGTGTGCAATTTAGGGTGATCTAAGTGTGCCTCCCACAAGACTCAAATTTGCAGTGCTATGGTCAGACTCAGCAGCCTTTAACTTACTCCGCAGAAAGAGAATGCAGTACCTAAATTGCTGACATTCGTCTCTGCTGATAGAGAGTTACGAGTTTTTGACTCAGGTGCATTAGTAATATGAACTTCAAGGAGATGTCGAGAAAAGAAAATAATTCATAACTTCTTTCAGGGGTGAGGAACCTCAGGCCTTGGGGCTCAATGTGGCCGGCGGCTGCTTTTTATGCAGCCCCTTTCCAGTTCCTGAATCTGGCCCCCAGATCTAATTCCTCCCTTCCAAGCACTGAAAAATGAGCTTGGAGTAAAGGACAAGTAATGATGGCACACACATAAGGATAGAGTGTCCAGATCATGGATCTGTCCCCCTCTTCCTGAGTGCAACCCTGCCCCCAACTTTGATGTGGGCCTTGGAGCTTGTAACTACTTTTCTAAGTGGCCCCGGAAAGGAAAAGGTTCCCTACCCCTGACTCGTATCAATCCGACAATCCAGCTTTCTTGCTCGTGGCCACCAACAACCTAACATAGTTGTGAGGCTTTGCACTTCGATATACGCCATCCCCCGCCACCCCAAACCCCATGGCATTTAAGAAAGGGCCTGTAACAGAAGGAAGCCAATTAACTCACGTTTGGAATGTTTGTCACAGAGAGCCGACGCCCTCATATCACAGAGTCTCAAGGATCCTTTGCTGCTGCTGTAGACAAAGAGGTTGCAATGGTGGGGATGGAATTCAGATGCCGTAATCACTTCTGTCAGATCCTCCATATTGGCGGGCTTTATATCTACAATGTCTGAATGGAAGTTCTTATTAAGGAAAACAAAATTGCTCAGGAGGCAGGTGAGGATCCTTACCACCACTTTAAAAGCAGTGCCTTTATAGAGATTTCTCCACAAGTTGCCAGACAAATTAATTACCGTTTCTGAAAACACATCAGCATTCATTTAAGCGGAGAATTTCACTTATGTCAGAATATGTATTGTTTAAGATCAGACACGGCTGAATGATAATCATAGGCAGGCACCTATGCCTGAAACGGGAGGAAGCAATACCAGCACCAGGGCAAATGCAGAGCAGAGGCCTGCTGACTGAACCAAGTCCAACGCAACCGTCCAGCTTGGTTTTAAAGCCTTATCCTGGCCCCAGCCTCCAGGGCCTTCCATTTCCCCATGGGTGGGTGGAGGCCCCACCCACATGAAGCACGGGGATGTCACAGCACTCCATGGGGGTGGTGCTATGTCAGGAAACTGGTGGAGCGGAGGTGTTCTGATGTCAAAGCATCCCTGGGAGGCAAGATCACCCCTGTTACGTTGGCTAAAAACGTACGTAGTGCTATTCTGGGTCAAACCAGCGGTCCATTGATCCCAGCATCCTGTCTCCAACAGTGGCCACTTCCGGTCACTTCAGAGGAGTACCCAACAGGTCATCATGGAGTGATCTATTTCTTGCTGTTCACTTCCATTGGGTGCCCATAGTTCTAGTACTATCTGAAAGGGTAAATAACTTCCTATTTGGTTGTTACACCACTCATGATTTTATAAACATCTATCATAACCTTTCTCAGTCGTCTCTTCTCTAAACTGAAGAGCCCTAGCCTGTTGAGTCTCTCCTGGTATGGAAGCCATTCCATACCCTGGATCATATCTGTTGCCCCTCTCTGTACCTTTTCCAGTTCTACTATATCTTTTTTGAGATATAGTAGAACTAGAAAAGGTACAGAAAAGGGCATAAAAAATGATCAAGGGTAGGGAACAGCTCCCGTATGAAGAGAGGCTTGATAGGTTAAGGCTCTTCAGCTTGGAGAAGAGAAGAGATGACAGAGGGGATATGACAGGAATTGTATAAAATCAGGAGTGGTGTGAAACATGTAAATAGGGAAGAGTTATTTACCCTCTCTAACAGTACTAGAACAAGGAGACACTTCATGAAATTAGCTGGCAGCAGATTTAAAAATAAATAAATAAGGTAAAGTATTTTTTCACAGTAAATAATTAGCTTGTGGAATTTACTGCCGGAGGAAGTAGTCAAGCCAATTTTAAAAAGGGATTGGTTACATTCTTGGAGGATAGGTCCTTTAATGTCTATTAGCCAGGTAGGTTTGGGGGCTGGAACAACTGGGAACGGATTGACCATTGTGACCTGTCGAGTACTTCTCTCTCAAGAGAAAGAGATCGGCCACTGTCCGAGATGGTCTGATGCAGTGTGACACTACTTATGTTCTTAAGAGATGGGGCAACCAGAACTGCACACAATATTCATGAGAGAAGTTGCTGGCAAAGTCACATGAGAAATTCATGTCAGAGCAAGGAACCGATCTCACATGTACACTGTCCAAGGGCTTAAATGCAAGGAACATTCTTCCCTTCCTTGCGTGCTTTGAATCAACTGACATAAAACAAGGATTTGAATGTTCCCTAGAGAGCAGGAGGCAGTACCAAGTGTTGATGTTTTGATTGCTAAAGAGGTCACATGTCACAATCAGCCTGTACTTTCTCCCATTGAATCAAACAGAAAAAAATGTTAATTGATCTCAATGGGAGTAGGGTTGGGTCCTCTGTAGAAATTACAACTCTGCTTTGATCTTAAAGGAGGGATCTTACACAAAGGTGGAGATTTCAGAAATGCTAAAATGAAAACTAAAGTAGCAGCCATATGCAAGGTGAACACAATAATTGCAGGTCTGTTTGCATGGGCCACATTGTATATTACACTAATAACACAAGCTAAATTGGTTTTATAAAGAAAAACAGCAGCAAAATAAACTAAATTTATGGTGACATTTAACAAGTGGACATGAATTAACGTTGCATTTCCTAAGAAATTACTTACAGTATCCCATTTGAATCCATCCCAAAGAATTCATTATGATTAATGTAAGCACAATGAATGCCAAATTGTAGTAATATTGATTTAAAATCTATTATAAAACATCACTAAACATGCTGGAAAATAGGAATATGCCTTATTTGCTTATTTGTATTTGGTAAATTCATCTTTTTACTGAAAGTGATTTCTTCAAAGTGACTGAATTGCTTTCAGAAGACCAGAGGAATTATGGTAACTCAGTGCAAGCCTTCCACCTGTTAGTAGGGGAGATGAATAATTGCAGAGTGATGAGAAAGATATAAAATATAAATAGAGTATGCGGAACAATCACATCAAGTATAATTTTTCTAGTAGCTGAAGACGGTATTGATGAATTTCCCTTCACTGTAGAAAATGAATAACTTGTGCTGAATAATGAAATTAAATATTCCATCTGCACAGCTGAAATGCATAAAAGCCAGTGAAACAAGAGGGAATTTCCAGATGTGATCTGAGATTAGGATTTAACTGTAAAAATAAAACCAATAATTCCAACAGATAGAACTACTGACAAGTCTCTTATGCCAAGTTAAAATAATAAAAAACGACAGAAAAAAAATGAGGAGGAAGATACTTACAGTAGCAAAAATAAGCTATGCCACATAAAAGAACACTTTTTTCATATCCGTTTTTTTTTGCCATCTGACTATCAAGCGTGGCTGGTTCATGTGATGTGGGGGAAATAAAGGTTTCCAACTTTGGGGGGTGCTCAGGCACACCTGTGCTTCAGCAGTACTTTCATGGGATGATTGTGTTTACTGGTAGATTTCCACCATAGACAAACTTAAACTGAAGAAAACATGGGAAACCCTTTCTTGCACGTAACCAAAGACAAAATGAAGTATTAATTGGACTAGCAAATTATCCATTATACCTGCAATATTAAACCAAGATAATTTAATATCCATTATAAATAGTGGTCTTCAAAGGTCATGGTTCCCTCAACAACTATAATCACCTGCATTTCAAGGGCCCACCGGATGAGGCACACTGACACGCTGGTTGGGAAAGAAAGAATATCTAAGTTTGGATCCTAGCAGCGACACCCAGATTCTTTTGAGCAGCTCAGAGGAACTAGCATCTGGCAACAGAGGACCAAATGACAGTTCCTTGGGGGGGGGTCTCTATTTGTGCCAGAGAGATAGAAGAGCTTTCTCCTACACCGACCATGACTCCTATCTAGGAGACATCTCCAAGTTGATTTGTATACAGGGTGGTATGCACTATGCAGCTCAGTCACACCAGTTCACAAGGACCCTAGACACCATGTTTTACCTTTAAAAAAACAACAACAGAATGAAGTACTAGGGCTCAAGTCTGTCCCATAAGTTGGTCCCTTTAGCAGCAGAAATATGTGAAAATTCAGAAGGGCTGGTGGCGTTGCCCTGCCAGATGCCAATCCTCCAACAGCCGGTGTTCCTGTGTTTGCATTCCGGGCCAGGGGAAGTTTGATGGGGCTGCCACTGCTACCTATCAGCTGATGGGTGACAAAACACTCTTGCTGAACAGCCAATGGGAAGCAGCAGCAGCCCCCCACCCTGCTCATCCAACCAGCACCTGCTTCAGGGAGAGGCTTGGGCTGAGACTGGTGTTTCTGCAGGTGAATGAGGAGGTGGATACCGTTATCATTCATCAGCTGTTCAGCAGTGTTTGGCCAGTGCTGGCCACATCCAGTTTTATCCAGCTGTGAATGTAAGAGAGCAGCTCCTTGGTCTGAGTAATTGCAGGGTCGCTCCCTTCGGCCCCTCATGCAGTTCTGAGGTCCAAGTCAATCTCTGTGTGTTTATTTTTCCATTCATTCAAACATGCACCGCCCTTTCATGTTCTCCAGCAACAGTCCACATCCCGTCAAAACACAGCACTCTCTTATATTTCCATCTCGCCAGCCAGCGCCTCCCAAAGCAGACTTCCACGACACAGCCCTGCCCTGCTTCACCTCTTTTTCTTTCTGAAGCTCTCCTTGCTTTATTCAAGAGTCTATGGCGTCTGTCTCTCTGGCAGTCCTAGCCCTCTGACTTTCTGTTCCCTTATACACAGCCTACAGGCAACCAACCCATTACTGGACTGCTCCGCAGCTGCAGCAGTTAACGGGGGTTGAGTGGCAGGCTGGGCTCATCTAATCCCCACAATGATTTACCATCTGTTACAGTGAGGTCTTGCAGAGCAGCAGCAGTGACAGGGACCAGGGGATGGAAAAGGTTACGGGGTCAAGTTGCAGCATGAAAAAAAGATGCTGGGGCTAAGTCCTGCCAGAAATATCAATAGGCAGAATCCTATAATTATTTTTTTTGTGAAGACGAGAAAACAACAGTGGCTTTTCTGGGCAACCAGCATTTTAAATTATAATGCAGGGAGAAGACAGAAGGAGCGCTCCCCACCCTCAGCGGTTGGCACGTTTGTGGGGGCCGGCTGAGGGATCCATCAACCAAGGTGGAGCCAATCCTGCTGTCTGCCCACCCATCTGTCACTCACTGACCACCTGCGACATGTTGGCCTATGGCCAGGGGAGGCTGGCCATTGGGAGTGTCACCCATCCAGGTTTAAATAGCCAGGACACACCTGGGCAGCCATATTTGTCTCGACTGCTCAGGACAAGCAGAAAAACACCAGTCAGGTGAGAGAAAAAGGACATGTCCAGAGGGGATATGGCCTCCGTAAAGCTTTAAACACTTGATATGTTGAGTGGAACCTAAATTAAGAATCAGCGTTGTCTTTAAGAATTAATTAAGACTCCCTCCCTGTATTAAGAACTCCTGCCTTGCCCATGCCTGATATCAGCCCTCCCTGCAGCCTGTGGCTACCAGCCAGAAGCATGCCTCCCTGCTTTCTGTAAACCAGGGAGGCTCCACAGTCCTTCCCTGCCCAATGCAGGGCATTCTCGGTCTGATGCCCCCGTGGGGAAGGAGCTCCTCGTGGGGAGCAGAGAGACCCACAGCATGACTCCAGGAACATGCCCAACGCAGGATATTCCCGGCCTGATGCTCCCTGTGGGGAAGGAGCTCTTTGTGGGGAGCAGAGGGGCCCATAACTGTTGTTCGCTGCCCCGGGCTGCCCTGTGGGCAGGAGGTGTGGGATATAAACTTTATATAAATAAATAAACATGGCTCCACAGCCTGTCCCTTCCCTGGGCTGCTCTATCTCCCAGTGTAGGGGCCCAATGGTTGGCCGGCATAACATGCGGAAGCAGCACCTCTGCATGCCTTTCTTGGGGATAAATATTCCCTAGGAATAAATGGATACTCCCTGGGAGAGCATTTCTAATTGTAATGCAGGGAGAAGACAGAAATATTACTACATAGACAATACATAGGAACCACAGAGACTTCCTGTGAGGCTAGAGTGTACATTTCTTGGTCTACCACCACCGGTGAAATACTTGCACTTACTGAGAATAAATACCATATTCACAAAGACTAGCAGAGGTTAGAATGTACCTGTTTGGTTCTCCAAAATAACTTCATTGCTTTGGGAGACTGAGCACTGTGTGCTAAACCGACCTGCATAGGGCATGCCTATAAGAATCAGAAATCTTTATGTCATGCCAAAAAACAAACAACAAAAATGACACCTACCTAGGCTAAGTAGCAATGCTAAACACCGTCAAAGTAAACCTGCTTTTCAGTAAGGAAGGCAGATGCAAGCGGACAATGATTGTGACATAATGGTCTGCTCTGCACTACGGAAACACAATATATGCAAGAGAGAACATGGAAACATTTTAAAAGTGTGATTACAATATCACATAAGAAATTGAAGAGGCTTGTGGTATGCAATCAAAGGCATTTCGCTGAGAGGCAGCAAGTAGGATTAGGGTTGCTAAATGACTTACTGAAGACAGAGGGGTTTTTTACCACCAAGTTCAGGACAAACAGGGAAGGTTCAAGAGTTAACAGGAATTTTCCCTATGCACAGGAACGGGCTGCACATTACAGCACTAACAGATGAGGGAGAAAAGTACCAAATTCATTGCCGACAGCTGTTGTGCAGAAGATATTAAAATGAGAAAGAGATGAGAACGGAGATTTGTTCCACTGCCTTTGGGCCATTTCAGATACAAAAAGTATCTCCCTTTGGGAAAAGATATTTGAGTAAAGTTTCTTTTGCTGGGGGTGAAGAGTATGACCTCGGCCATGATCCAAACTTTGCATTAATGAGGCTCCTCTGCTGGATCAGCTAGAATATAAATTAGAGAGTGTCCGCTTTATGCTCATGCCAAAACACGTATAATGAGAACATGTAAATTAAAGAGCATTCCTGCTGAGCAAGGAGGATTCCAGGATGTGTTTCCTTGTAAGATAATAGAAACAGTGCACAGCTCCCTTAAAATAGAGTAAGCTTCCTTTGAGCTCAAGACTGCACACAAAGAGCTAGCTACTTCTCTTATGAGAAGCCACCAGGGATTCCCTGCCGGGAACTTGATTTGGCAGAAAACATGCCACAAATGAAACGAGAATGCACACACACACACACACATATATAACCCGATTCCTACATTGTTTCCCTTGCAAGGTTCCCAGTTTTATTTCATAAAGAGTGAATTAAGGCTGGAAGGTTGAGGCCATAGAGAAAATGCAGGAGGATCCTATTTATCCAAATGGAACAGAACGCATGGGATTTGGATGGGGAGCTTTTCATGGAAGCACTGAACCATAGGGCAATGGTTCTCAAGGCTTTTTTGAATCATGCCCCCTTCCGGTTGTCTGTCATAGTTGAGCCCCACCCCCTGCTCCGTTACACACACCTGCCTCACTCCCTCTCCTGCTTCCCATCCTTCTACTCCTTTCCCTCTCTTCCCCTTGTTCTTTGACTCCTCCCCCACCCCCCGTCACTCCATTATTTTGGAGATTCTCCTAGCTCAGTGAGTGTGTGGGGCTCGTGCTTGCCAGATGGGAGTCCTTGTTGTGCTCCCCTAGAACATCTTCCATTCCCGTCCCCACAAGGGGCTCCACCCCCAGTTTGAGAAACTAGGCTAATGAGAAAATGACCTACATTTCAAATAGGATTTTTTGGATAAGCACATGTGGTGTTCCTGAGCTGAAACAGGTACATGATTTGGTACCCATGGGTAATACTCCCATTATTTTTTTTAATACCGTTCGAGTACACAATATACCAACCACCGTTATACCAAAATTAAAAAATTACCCCCAAAATTCGGAACAAAATTGGTGTACTGGTTGTCAGTCTATTGGTATTTTGGCAAACTGGTTGTCAGCATATCATTGCTTTGGTATGTCAGGTACCCGATTGAAAATGGGTTCGGGTACTGAAAAATACTTGAAATATTTGGTTCAATTTGGGTACCGGAAATTTGAGAGGTATACCCATTTTTGTGGGTACTCCTTTCAGCTCGGCTCCTAACCTAGGTACACCCAAATGCAAAAAGGTCCACACTTGCTAGAGACCAGCTCTATTGGTAGGACACACAACACCACTGCAGCACAAACGTCAGCCAATGATTCCTCCCCTGGCTACCATGCTCCTAGTGTTTAGCTCAGAAGAACTCCACTATCCTCTCTCCTCGTTACCTGTGTCATAGATGTTCCCATCCTCCTAAAAGACTGCTCTTCCTCTAGGGGAGCTGGTTAGCACGAGTATGCAGAAATTACACATCATTATTATGCGACACCTGTGCTCCCAGTGATCCAGCAGTGCAGCCCTGCCGGACAGCAGTGGCATATGGCCCCTTTTAATTTGGCTATTTCTCAGAGTCCTTGGCTGTATTGATCATTTGATGGCAGATCAATACATTCGCAGACAGAAAACTGAAGAGCAGACTCTTTTATTCCAGTGAGGATCAGCACTGCTTTATGCACCCTGTGGGGTCTGCAAGAGAGGCACTGCAGGATCTGTTACGACAACCCACGTTGCCCCTGTACCAGGGGAATCTCCTTGGACTGACTTGGGCAGCAACACACCATCGAGGTAACATACGTTTACCAGAATTCACTCCCAGTATGCGCAACAGCAAAATATCATCCTAGATAAGTGGGGAGTTGGTATGGCTTAATGATTTAGTGCAAAGGGTCCCAGGGCTGAGAGATCCAGACCCATTATCTGGATCCATCAGGTAGCCGGGGAAGTCACTATTTTTCTGCCTTGGTTTGACCAGTCCTGGTTCAGTACTAGTTAGGATCAATATCCTCCCCTTCCCTGGTGTGTGTAGCGACCAGGTGTCCCAACACCCTAGGTGAGACAGTCACACCTTCAGGGGCTCAGTCACACTGACTATTTAAAAGCTCCACCTCGCTTCCGGGCAGCGCGAAAGCAAAGCCTCAGATCCCATACCACGGCCCGTCCCTCCCTGCCAGCTCCACTGCTAGCAAGTGTGTGTCTTTGAGAGTGAGGCTGTCCATGAGTGCGTACGTGCAAGCTTGTGTGCATGCGACTGTAGGAGCGATTGATCTACTTAATTATGTTGATTCATACATATTTATGCAAATTGGTGCAACAGGGGCAAAGCTATGTAGGGCAAACATTCACTTGGGGCCACACAGAACTGGGCCTTTCCTGTTTTTGATTTCATGTCTCAAGCCAAAACAATGCAAAATACCGCTAATGTTCCTAAGTCCAAAGAATCATTCAAAATATGGTGACACTGCTGGGACAGTCATTCTCAAGTGAGATATCAGCAAAAACAATATTTTGGTGCGGGGAGGTAAACAATGATCAGGCTTGTTTTACAGAATAGCTTTATACAATTTTGTTGCTGCTGTTGTTCTGGTGTATGAAAACTCTACAGCCAAGAATTGGCAGCACTTCAAAGGAGTAAGATTTCTGAAGTTGTAATCTTACAAGCCTGTTGCCCTAGAGTCATGGGATGGATCGTCAATAGGTTAATGGATTTGGCCTTTCCTCTCAATTGCAGTGTCTTTCCTCGGGCAGCAAAGCACTTCCGTTGTATCCCTTCTTAATACCTGCAGCGGCAATCCTTCCCTACCATCAGTCAGCATTCTTCCACTGTTCTCCCCAAAGCACCTCCTAGATGTTCTTTGTAAAGCCAAGAGACCTCCAATTACATCCCCTTCACCATTCAACTTTTCTGAACCAGAGCAACACTGACTTCAGGATAACTCTGAGGCATCTTCCAGTCTTCTTGTATCTTTTTTCTACTAATGCAAGTTATTGATTTGGCGCTCTAAAATGAGTCCGTGGCATAAGGCCAATCCAATTCCCTCCTCTAATTCCATGATCTTTACGACGACTCTTCGGGTGTTGCATCAGGTTTAGGAACATTAATGGTATGTTGCATTGTTTTTTGGCTTGAGACAGGAAATCAAAAACAGGAAAGGCCCAATTCTGTGTGGCTCTGAGTTAACGATTGCCATTCACACACACTGACCTCATAGGGAATAGAGGAAGTCAACAGTTCATGGGTACAAATCTAAAAGTTTAACTGTCGTTCCTTCAAAATTGTAACTTGTCTTCATGTAATAACACAAGTGACAAGTGGGAACCAGGAAGGTCCGAAACCCAAGATCTCTATAGGTGCGATCCAGAACCCTTGTGTGTGTGTGTGCACGCGCATGCACCACAGTCCCTGTAACAGGATGTGTGTGCAGATTGTGCACAGGCTGCACACACATATATACACTCATAGCGCATGCCCCACACACATATCTGTGGGTCTTAGGATCAGCCCAAATGATACTTACATCATAAAAATCTAGAAGCAAAGTTTTAATTCTCATCTCTAGAAGCAAATAAAAACCCCAGCTTCATCATTACGCATTTGTTCGAAACGTCATGGTTCACTGTTTCCAATTCACACAAAACTGCAATACATCATACCATTTACATCCTCTGGAAGCAGGGGAATGCTCTTCCATCTAAGAATGGAGGGTTCATGCCTGAGAGGCACAGGAAGTCTTCTGCGAACGAGTGGGCGTCTTTACAGGCCTGGGCCCTAATACCAACACTTACCCACAAAAAGGCTTTACCTCGTACAGTAGGCCGTGTGGCCGCTGGGCCGGTCTGGAGCTACAACCCTCGTGGAGTAGGTGCTTCTCTGACTGCAGGCTCACTGCCCGAGCAGGGAGCCTGCAATGTGATTCCTCCCTGCCTTCAGGGGCCGTTTCTGCCTCCACCATGAAGCCTCCAGCCCAGCCCAGATCTGCCATGGTGAATACCTTCACCTGGGAACTCCATGCACCCCGAAGGCTAGCCCCCCACCAGTTGCATGGGCTGCCCCTCCCCCATGCTGGCATGCCCCCACTCGCACCCCTGCCCTTAGCAGCAACCTGTGCTCATCAGCCTCCAGCCCGCACCTCAGCACCCTTTCCCCAGCACCCCCATCTTCTGTGCTCCATGATAGAAGGTGGGGATGGGAGTGCTTAAGAGGTGCACTCAGGATGGGAAAAGGAAAGGAGGATCTGGATCATGGATCTGTCTCCTCTCCTTGTGCACATGCCCTCATTTCTGCTTCCTTCCCGAGCCCAGTCTTTCAGCACTTGTGAGCAGGAACTGGATCCAAGAGCCAGGGGTCAAATAAAAGCTATCTCCCCCCACCCCCACACATTGAGAGCCAGTCCAGACTCTGGTTAGCCAAATATCTGGGATGAAAACAGGGACAGAAAACCACTGCTTTTGGGTTGTGGCCCCCTCTCCCTTCCATCACTAGAATTCTGTGGGGGTCAACTCACAAAAGGCAAGGAAGATATGAACCTCACACACACACAAATGGGCCGCTCTCAGAATGTTTTCCAGGGCCATTTTAAGTTCCCAATCTGCCCCTGAGCACTACTAATTGAATTTACAGCAAAGACAAATTTTGGAAAGCATGTTTCTTTAGTTCAGTGAGGAGCACAAGTATGTTTTCAAAAGTTGCCCCTTCGCTGCGTAAAATGCATACATTATTTGCTTGGCCTACAAGGACACTCACATAATTCAGTTGGCACTTCATAGCAAAGAAACAATTTTTCACAGGGTAGAATTACCTGGGTGGATTCCACAGGGGACTGCTTGCCTGTTTAAATGCAGGGCTGCCTTGTTCAACATACAGTATTTAATTATCAGGAAGTATTTGCAGGTGTAATTAATTAGGATTTGTCTAAAAATCACTCCAGGACGCTTGGTTTCCACTGCCTGCAAATGGAATGATTAAAGGTTCCTACTACCATATAAATTAGAAATGGAAAAGATCTATTATGTCATTTAGTCCAGTTCCTTCTAGTACAGGATGTTCCACATATAGTTTATTGTTAAAGTGTTCCAAGAAACTGAACATTAAAACCTGTCTAATAGAGTATGGGACAAGTATAAAATAAGGCTCATCCTCTGCTCATTATCTGCAAACGTACTCCCACTGAACTCAACAGGACTTCTATCATGTATTTATTTATTTATTTTATTTAAAATATATATTATCCTGCCATAGGCAGATCGGGGCAGCTTACAATAATTAAAAACATTAAGATAAAAATATCATAAAAGGAGGGAAAGATAATATCCCACCCCCCAATACCCACCCACCCCACCATTACCCTTCTCCCCTGCCAAACGCCTGTGGAACATGAGTGCAACAAGAGAGATTTGTCTCTTGGGCTCATCCTTCAATCTAACAAATATCTTGATACCCACTAGAAACTCTTCCGGATTTTCAATTATGCAGATCCACAAACCTACATTTTCTATCCTGCAGCGCAGAGTTCCTACTTTCTCCTTAAATCCTTTATTAAAATCCCATTTTCTCACACTGTGTTACTAAGGTGGAGACAAAGTAATTTGAATGATATCTTTTATTGGACCAACTATTGTTGATGGGAACAATTCCACCAATAATAGCTGGTCCAATAAAAGATATAATTTTTTTAACTATTGTGTCTTCACCTCAGTCACTCGGGACCAACCCAGCAACCACGCTCTCTCTGGACTGCGTTCCTGCACAGAAGCCAACATGCTGGTATAACCTCCACCCCTAAACACAAAGTTTTACTATCTAAAATATATACGGTCTGAAGGAGGAGGAAATGCAGACCATGGCCAATGAGGGGAGGGAGAGGTAAATGTTTACCCTTGTTAAGACTGCAGTTGAATCTTTAATTTGAAAGAAAGCAGCTGTAAATGCAGTTATGCAATCTCTTGTACAAAAACGAGGCAATTTGGGGGGTTTCTACCTGTACCCCCAAATCATATGGGCATCCATTTTATCTCAAAGGTTTGGTCTTTCTAAAAAAAACAACTAATCACACAGGACACCCCTGCTGTAATGTATATCCCTGAAACTAGAAAGAACGATTTTAACTTTTGCGCAGACTGCAGTTGACAACTCTGCCAAAGATTATATTTTTCAAGGTTAATTTCAAGCCAAAAATCACCAGAGAGTGGGAATAATTATACACATTTAAGAAAATTACTCCCTCGGGCAAAGCTGACTGAATTATTTATACATTATCTTTTCATATAATTGTAACTAGAATGTCTAAATAGCCTTTTTGTCTAAATTTCAATAAATTCGTAATGCATATTTTCCATCTTGGATGTATCTCCTGCACTGGTGATGGGTACCTTTAAAAAACCCCAATGCAATGAGAAATTAAGCTAGAAAGGGTAGAAATTTAAAATTTGAAAGCTTCAGCAGTGACATTTTATTGATGGAAACTCATCAGCTAAAGAAACAGAATTAGTAAGACAATAAATTTTGGGGTCACTCCTGCAATCCTTTCCCAACTCAAGCAATTTCATTGCCGAGACGAACAGCCTTGGAACTTACATGAGTAACGGCTGCAGGATGAAAGGCTTTGGCTACAATTTAATGTTCTCCACTCTATTTCTGAAATTTTTCTCCACTTGATAAATTGAAGCTTTTCAAATAAGAAACACTGATAGAATCAGATAAAAGAACGGGACCTGTGTAGTAACAAAGACACTTACTGTGCAATTTGTACACAAATGCCAAAACACCTAGGCATGGTTTGTTCTAGTAACTAGTTATCAAATTATAGATTTGTAACAACTGCACGCTATTTAGCATGCGATATAAAGCACACACACCTTTTTAGGTTACTTGCCACCGACAGAAAAATATGTACATCCAGCTGCCTCACCCTCCATTCCCTCCACCCATACAGCTACAAATTAACTGTATTGAGAATGAGGCCCCAAAAAGGTGGCCAGAATTACGGTGCACGTGATCTACTTGATCTGGGCATCATCCTCAGGCAATGTACCAGGGTCCCTCCCCACTGGCTACAGCACTCCAGACCCAGACCCAACTCTACCAGTGCACCTCAGCAACCAGTCCCAGGAGTGGAGAGGAGCACTCCCCTTTCAATCAATCAATCCGTTATTGGCATTAGCTTCCGCCATCGCCATTACAAATAACTCCCCTTTAGAAAGAGCCTTCCCTGTCGCACTGGAGGCCTCGCTCCGCTAGCCTGTCTCCTTCCTACAAGCACTCCCTGAGGCACCTCTCCCGCTCTCCTTGCCAGAGACCATCTCTGAGGGGCTGGTTCCTCTCCCCACAGAGAGACTGCAGACTCGCTTGTGAACCACTAGTAGATCATGATCTACCTCTTGGCCATCTAGGGTTGCCATCTTCGATCATTTTTTTTACCTGACACTTCCATTTTGGCCTATAGGATTGTCAGGTAAAAGAGCACACTACTGGTGGCACCTCTATGACCATCCCTGCCTAAGGCCTCCTAAATAAGGGGATATGTATATGCCCACGGGCCAAGAAACTCCATGAAATTCTTTGAGAATTTTTCTCTCAACTACTCCACTGGGCTTGGGGGTAGGGTGGCCATACCTCCCCCCCTTTAAAAGAGAACGCTTATGAAAAATACATGTTGCAGGGAGGCATTGGTTCCAGTGCAGCCCTGCACCATGTATTTTTCACAAGTGCCCTCTTTTAAAGGGGAGGTATGGCCATCCTACTTGGGGGTGGTTTCTGGCCTGTTCAAAAGACTGGGAAACTTGTCTATACCCCCTCCCCGAACCTGATGAAGCGCACAGAGCTGTCCATGTAGAAGCTCTGTCCCTGCGTGCAGGTGGCTCCAGGTGTAAAACTGGAAAAACCGGAGACTTTGCTTCCATCAGTAGCATAGGCAGGCCAGTGTGCTCTTCGACTATCCGTTGCTCAGAGGTGATTGTAATGAAGCCCAATCCTGGAAACCCCATTAAACATAATCAATAGGATTATTCTTACTCATAAGAATTAAGCCCAACAAGAAGCTGCAACTTTAGACTGTTTGTGTCTTGGGCAGGCTTGAGCACAGTGTTTATCGCAAGCCCTCGCCAGCATGAATCAGTCATTCCAGTCCAAAGCTGGAATAGCTTCTACCGTGAGCACCAGTTCCCTACCTCAGCCATGTAACTCTAGGCTGTCTGGATGACTTTTCACTCTTTCTGGCCAGTGGCTGCTTTATGCTTCATTTGCATGGTTTCTATTCTTGTACAGCCTGACTAAAGACTGTGCTGGCCAGCACAGCTGAAGCACGCCCGACGCACAGGAGGAAACAAGGCGCGTATACCGGGCACACGGGTCCACATGGTGCAGGAGTATTGGAACGGGACCCACAGCACAAAACTTCTCAGGCAGGAAGCCGTGCAAGAGAGTTCCCCGAGAACAGTGACTGGGGCCTTCTGGCAATGGGGGACAGCCAGGCCCCCTCGCAAGTCAGCTCCATAGCCAAGCTCTTGACCCAGTAACAGAACAGGGAGTTGGGTTATGTGCTGCAAGATCATCCCCAAGTCCCCAGGAAGGAAAGGACGCTGCAACTTCAGAGTCACATTGCAGCACACGCCCTCCTCCCCACTTCCCAATCCGTTACCAAGCTTGCAGCTCGGTACCCGGGAGGGACGCCCAGACACCTTGCAAAGGAACGTAGCTATCCCCCACCATCACAAGGCCTGGATCACTGCTAGCTCCAGGACTCTAGGCTGCAGGGTCCTTTCCAGTGCTCATGCACTGTGGGCACATTATTTGTGTATGTGACAACACACACTGTTGCAGTGCACCAGTTGCCTGGGACCCACATGTGGGTACAGGCAAAGAAGGCCTTACCGACGACCACCCCAGGCCAGGCCCTTTCTGCGGCCCCTGCAGTCGTGCCTGTTTTCACTAGAGCTGGAGGGGGGCGGGGGGCGGTGTTGCCTCTTAGTGCGACCCCAAACATGACCACCTTTAGGGTCCTGCAGAGGGTGCCCCCCAATAAGGTGGGGCTGCCAGGGGCCCTGCATTTTACCTTCACCCTGGGCCTCACAAATTTGAGGGCTGGTCCTACGTATAGGATTGCACCCTTAGTGCCTCACCACCTTTATCTTCATAACAATCCCGTGAGCTAGGGGAAAACTGTTATCCCCATTTTACAAATGAAAAACTGAGGGACAGTGATTGATTTAAATTAGTTTTCATAGTCTAGACAGAGCTAAAAATTCAAGAGGGGGTAGACTGTGTCAAGCTCACAGTGCACTATTGAAAATCAAGTAAAGTTTATGGTTGGCTGCCACACACGCTTCCTCTCTGCCAGACAACTGAACAATGGATGTGTGTCTATTTTGGGGCAACTACATCACAGGGAAGTCCACATGAATGAATATCCGATAAAAAAGAATCTCATTAAAAGGACACCTTAATCACATACTTATTCATTCAAAATGTGTGTGGACAGGAGTGATAAGAAGAAAAATTAGGCATCCTCGTGGGCAAATTAATATATTTTTTTATTAAACAAATAAATCTGCAGTACATTAATTATCTTAAGGCTACAGCAATGATAAAAAGCACATCTTTGGATTAACTCATCCAAAAGCAGTATGTGTTTCAAGGAACGCCTTCATTTTGCCACAAATACAAGAGGCCTCAAGTAGTATTATTTCAACCCAGCACCAATCCTCCAACCCTCTCAATTTCTTGTTTAGCGAACCGGATGTTGGTAATTTGTATCGCCATCTCCCACAACCTCCAGACACAGGCAAACCCGTGGCTTTGTAGCTCCTGCTCTTATTCAAACACAAAGGTCTCATTCAGCCACTGGCCCAAGGTAGGTGCTCTGCAATGCACCTCTCAATAACTCCCAGTCCCAGTGACCCACACTAACACAGGGTGGAAGGTTTTTGTCCACTCCTACTGACTATACTACAAGCAGAATATTATCAGTCTTTTACTGTCTCTGAATTCATGGACCTGATTGTTAAATAGTAGAGGTTAATGCTTTCCAACTCAAGGGTTCCTGCAAATAACCTAACCAGGGAAAAGCTACACCCCGTTTTCCATTGATGGAGAGCAAACGCGAGTATGTTTTAAGCTATAAACACACAGGCAATCCTAAACATGTAGCTGATTGTGTAGTGATATTTACATGTAACAGCTCATGGAGAGAAAGGCCCTTGGCCAGCCCTAACGGCGGCCACGAGGGTCTCTTATTGCGCTCCCGGTGGGGATGGGGCAAGGAGAGGGATGACTGTGCTCCCTGCTGCAGCAAACTGGCTGCAGTGGGAAAATTGCTGGGCAGGCTGGGGAATCCCTCCCCTTCCCAAATGGGGGGGGGGGGTTCTGCCCGTTGCGCCCCCTCCAGCTTCAGTCTGAGCTCGGAGTGAGCGAGCAAGCAGCGTTTCCTCGCCTCCCACAGACAGAGAGGGCCATGATGGGGAAAGCGAGGACAAAGAAATGCCCGCGGCAGGCTGAGTCGGCACAAGGGGCGACAATCGAGCCTCCGGCCCCCGAGTTAATTGAAGGACCGCCCCCGCCCCAGGTAGGGGTTCGACCGCCAGGTCCCGCAGCGAGCCAGTCCACCCCCCCCTGGCCGTGGGCTCTGCCCTGGCAGTGTTAGGAGCCATGCAAGATAGGCTCGTGGGGTGCGAGGCCTCGATGAGGCACACGGTGGCAGCACATGCCAGGAATGCCCCGTTTGCAGCGGCATCCCCCGCCGGCACGGTCCATGTGGGTGGGCCCAGTTTTGCTCAGGGGCCGCTCCCTAGTGGAAGCTGGCCCATGACTCTTCCCGCACTGTCGAGCGGGCCAGTTCCCCTGGGCCTGGGGGTTGGCCCACACGGTGCCGCGTGGGGGCTCACACAGCATGTGCTCCCAGGGGCAGCAGGGACAGGAGATAGGGCTCTTGCAGACCCCTCATGGGGGGACAGTTCCGGTCTTGGGGGGCTGCCCGTGATGCTGTGGTGACCGGAAGTGGTGCTGTCACCCCTGGGCCTGGAGGTGGCGCAGCTCGGTGGACGGGTCACCCCTGAGGCGATGGCCAAGGCACGGGCTTTCAGTCCAGGATGGGAGACTTGGGCCACAGTTGCCTCCGCACCCAAGGCTGCTCCACCACCCCGGAGCCAGGGTCTTGCCTGCGCAGGGCGAGGTCCCCACCGGGTGGGACCCCCCTCCGCCACCGAGGCACGTTGCCCCCCAACCTCTCCCCCCACAGCAGGAGGACGGGGGCCAAGGGGAAGCCCCTCCCTCTCACCGCAGAGTCAGCCAGCTTGAACAAGGCAACCGAGACGAGTGCGAAGACCTGATGGCCCCGAGGGTACAGGAGGTGCTCCAGAGGATTGCGGCCCTCGAGAGAGGTTTCCAGGCCATGATGCAGGGATATCAACTGCCGCCGGTACCTATTCCTTAGATCAGATCAGATTAAATTTATTGCTACGTCAATGACCATTGCAAACACACAAAAATACACCAGGCAGAAGCCTGCACAAATCAGGAGTATACCTATACAAAAATACACTATTAAGTAATTAAAATTTCAAACAGAGGATTAAGGTTCTAATTACAGGGTCAACAGTAACGATAATACATACCCAATCCAAAAGGAATGTACAAGCTTTCTTGATTTAGAAAAAATGTATACATCACACATCCTAAATTCAAGGAAGTTTTTCCTGGCATGAAATGCCCGGAGTAAGAAAGAGGCACAGTTACGAATAACCAGGGGGTCTGAGCTGTCTAATAATACCACCAGGAGTGCCCCCTCGGACCTACCCGGGTATTTCCCCAGAGAAGGAGCTAATAGCTCCTCCCTGTCCTTGTCGTAGAGATGGCAACAGAAGAGGATATGAGCCACTGACTCTGCCCTTAGATGGTCAAATGGGCAAAGCCGTGAGGGGGAAAGGGATGTTCTGAAATCGCCCCTCCAAATCCCGAGAAGGAAAGGCATTCACACGGGCCCGAAAGATGAGATGCTTGGCTCAAGGAGATCGGTGATATCAAATACTCCGCCATACGTCCTGCACTGGGAGCCCAATCAAGGAACATCTCCACATGGGGAGATGCTTTTACTCTAGCCACCTCAAGTTGCCTCTCGATATCATCAATCCTTCCCAGAGTTTCTTTCCTGATGACATTTGGTGGCTTGTGACTCAAATATTCCTTGGAAAGCCCTATTTGCCTGAGGTAAACCTCAACCTTCTCCACCCGAGGGTTTGCAAAAGAATCCTGAACCACCTCCTTCAGCATCTCTGAGCATTGCTCCACAAACAATCGAGCCCAAAATTTCACTGCTAATTCCATAGCCACTTGTTGCCAGGGCTTCTGACCCAACTCCATTATTTGTTTTTGTTTTTTTTAATAAATTATATTTTTATTATTTTTCATTTCAAACCAATACTCACTCTTAAAATTCAAGAAAAAACACAAGGACTGACCCGGGAGTACCCGTTACAGCGGTGGTCCAGACCCTTCAAGAGTAAGTAACTACCCTTATCTATATTTTAGTTAAACATAACGATATTCTCTTATTGTCCAGGTTCAAGTGCTTTTGTAATCGTTCCCATACATTATTGCCCAACTCCATTTTAACTACAGCATGCGGGGTACTTTTGGGATTCCCCAGCAATCCCATTAAAAATCTAGCCTGAATCGAGTTGACATCCTGGGAAAGAAAAGGAGCCCAAAGCGCAGCTCCATAAAGGAGCTGGGCTATGACCTTACTATTAATCACTGATATAGCCAGATGAACAGCATTTCCACCTTGTCGCATAAATAGGCCATAGATTGTCTGGGCAGGTCCCTTGACTGCAGGAAGTGCTCTTTTAAAATGCTCCTTCCAGGCACCCGATCTGTGGAAAAGGAGCCCAAGATAGCGGAACGAGGATACTTGCTTTATCTGGTGGCCCTCAATATCCCAGGAATAAGATTTCCTGCTACCAGAAAAAAACATGACCTTTGATTTTTGATAATTTATGGTCAGTTTGTTAGTCATGCAAAAGGTGGCAAAGGAACTCATCTGCCTGGTCAGCCCTACACGGGTTTGGGACAACAATGCGACATCGTCAGCGTATCCCAAACACCCCACTGCTCTGGCACCAAGCCTTGGTGGGAAGAATCTAGGTTCAGCCATTAATGCTATCACTTCATTGATGTAAAAGTTAAAAAGCAGTGGGGCCAGAACGCAGCCTTGTCTNGCCAGATGAATAGCATTTCCACCTTTTTGCATAAATAGGCCATAGATGGCCTGGGCAGGTCCCTTGACTGCAGCAAGTGCTCTTTTAACATGCTCCTTCCAGGCACCCGATCTGTGGAAAAGGAGCCCAAGATAGTGGAACGAGGATACTTGCTGTATCTGGTGGCCCTCAATATCCCAGGAATAAGATTTCCTGCTACCGGAAAAAAACATGACCTTTGATTTTTGATAATTTATGGTCAGTTTGTTAATCGTGCAAAAGGTGGCAAAGGAACTCATCTGCCTGGTCAGCCCTACACGGGTTTGGGACAACAATGCGACATCATCAGTGTATCCCAAACACCCCACTGCTCTGACACCAAGCCTTGTCGGGAAAAATCTAGGTTCAGCCATTAATGCTATCACTTCATTGATGTAAAAGTTAAAAAGCAGTGGGGCCAGAACGCAGCCTTGTCTTACTCCCTTACAGGTGTTAATAGGGGCAGTGACATGGTCCTGCATGTCAACCCGGGCCGTAAGAGAGGAGGTTGCATGGAGGGAACAGATTAGACCAGCCAATCTTTGGTCAATCGACGATTCCCTAAGCTTGCGCCACAAAATGTCCCTATCAATGGAATCAAATGCAGCTTTTAGATCTAAAAAAGCTACGTAAAATGATCCATTTCGGCCTCTATATTAGTCATAAGATGGTAGAGGACATAACACTGCTCCACCGTGGACTGACCCTTCTGAAAACACGCCTGCTCTAAGGCCAATATTTTAGCCTCTGCCATCCAGCCGGCAAGCCTGCCAAGCAAATATTTGGCATAAATCTTACCAACCACTGACAGCAGGCTAATAGGCCGATAATTGGCTGGGTCTGATCTTAGGCTTTATTTATAAACAGGAATGACCACTGCCCCACCCCATTCATCAGGGATGTTCCCGCCATTATTAATGGCAGTAAACAGCGCAGCCAGTAGAGGGATCCACCAGTCCTTGTAAGTTTTAATAAATTCAATAGGTATCAGATCTGGGCCCAGGGCCTTATGATTGCTAAGAGAGTCAATCAAAGCTTCAACCTCTGTGCCCAGGACCGAGGCCAAGCGAGAGAATCCCCCAAGTCAAAAGGCCCACAGCCTTGGTCACTGGCCCCCCCATCCACACCAAACAAGGTTCCAAAATACTCTGTCCAAGTTGTAGGAGGCACAGGAAATGTTGTTAAACGCAGCTCTTTATTAGTGGAACCATTTACTAACTACCAAAACAATCTCACATCCTTCTGGTCAGCAGCCCTTACAAGTTTATTCCACCTATCCTCCATATAGTCCTTCTTTTTAGTCCTAACCAGTTGTATGTACTCCAATCTAAGAGTTAAATATTCAGATTGCAGTCTAGTTAGCGACCCTTTTCTATATGAAAAGTACAGCTCTCTTAATTTATGCAGCAATAGTTGACATTCGCAAATCCAGTCTAAGTTGTTTATACCAACCCACTACCTCCCTCTCATCGATGGAATAGATCAACTGACATCCAAAAAACAGGGGCCTCTGCCAGAGTCTGATTCCATCACGGGGCGCTATGAATAGTCAAGGAAAGATTCTCCGAGTCCTGGAGATTACTACAAAGTAGTTCACATACACCCATATTCAGGGATAGCACAATGGGCAAATGGTCCCCCACCAACTCAGATCCAACAGTAAAGTCTACAATACGTAGGGTCATCGCCGAGGGTACAAAAAAATAATCTATAACACTAGTAACACTAGGTACCTTATATAGGGTGGGAACGTGTGAATGTCACGTAGGTTTTTTTAAGCTAGTGAGCTTGGAATATGCCGGTAAGAGAAGGGCACACAAGTGAGAATGGAAGGAGCCCCTCGAAGAAGAACTTTGTTTACAAGGCAGCAACACAGTGGCTACGCCCCTGGCTGCAATGCTGTGAGAATAACAAAGCTGCCGCGCTTAAGGGAAAGGGGAAACTGTGGCAAACCTGCCGCTTCCGCGTGAAATCTACAGTGGCGAAAATACCACAGCAGCAACTGCGGAAAGCCGCGAGTGCAAGGCTCCCTTCCTAACCATGCTGCTTGGTGCGGAAGAGCACTTTCCGCTGGTAAATGCTGCCGCAGCGGTACAACATTTCAGCCCTATTCCTGACCCAGGACACCAACTACAAGAAGGTATGAGGGTTCCAGTCTGAGGTGGAGGCCTGGCAGGGTACCACCAAGCGCCCCAGTACTATGCCCGGCCCGGTACTTGTGGGTGGGGCCACACACGGTGGGCTGCAGGGGCAGATATCAGGTTACACCGCCCCCTGGACGGCGGCAGGCACCACGCCAGTGGGACCCGCCCCCTCGACAACTGGGATTGATCTGTCTGGGGCAGGGAGAGGTGAGATTCCACACCTGTGGTGGAGTGGAACTTGGGTACCCGCGCCAGCCCCTTTTGGCCCTCCTCCTGTGGCAACAGGTGGGCCTGGCCCACATGGGGCTCAGGCCCTGCAGGTATGGGCACAGTCTCAGAGTGTTGGTGTGGCACCTGCAGGGGTGTCATGACGCCCCCCCCCCCGCTTGGGGGTGGATACACGGATGTCTTTGCCCCGATAGGGAGCCACCTCCTCCAGCCCACAAGAGAAAGGATATGGAGGGGGGAATATATTGACATTTTTACCCTATTGTTTACCGATCCCGTCCCAGACCCAAATGATAAGGATGAGGGAAAAGACAAGGAATGTTTTCGGTGCCTGAAAGCAGACCGCAATTGGGCCAATTGGACGTTAGCGTACTCCATATATCAGGGAGTCATGGTCCAGGCCTACCCGGAACGGGCATATGCAGTGATGAAATATGCGAATATAGTCCGCCGTGCCTACGACACAGGCCCCTCTGGGGCCTGGTTGAGGTACGATGAGGCCTTCCGGCATAGGGCTTCATATACCCCGGGCCTGCGATGGGACACACATGCCCTGGACCTGTGGCTCGACAGTATGAACAATTCGGCTAATGCCCCCAGGACGGATAGTGGACATGTCCTGACACGAGGACCTCCGCTCTGCTCAATGACCCCTTTCAGAGTGAGGGCCATAAGGCCCAGAGTTCGGGAGCAGCTCAGTGCTGGGAGTTAGCCCGTACAGGCAAGTGTGGGCGTTCGGGGTGTAGATATAGGCATGTGTGTGCCATATGTGGTGGGAACCACCCCACGACGGCATGCACCAAGGGACAGCAGCCCTGGAATAAGGACAGGAGTAACCCGACCCCCCAGGGGAAGGGTGGCCAGGGAGGCCCCCTGGGCAGGAACAATGCAAAGGGCCCCACCCCAGTTAGGGTGGGAAGGCTGGAAAGGGCATTAAGGGATCATTCAAACAGGGGTGAAGTCTTGTATATAGTTGAAGGGTTTTGAGACAGTTTTAGGATACCTGCTCAGAACGTTAAGCCGGGCAAGATCCCTCCCAACTTGAAATCCATAGCGGGACTACAGCATGTGGTATGGGCTAAGGTGGATAAGATTAGCGATGGGAGGGTGGTCGGTCCTTTTACAGCCCTGCCTATGGCGGATTTGATGGTTTCCCCCTTAGGGCTAATCCCAAAGAAAACGCCGGGAGAATTCCGCATGATACATCACCTATCCTACTCGCGTGGTCAGTCAGTCAATGACGCCATCCCTGGGAGCTCACCTCAATCCAATAATGTTCCTTTCGATGCCGTGGTACAAGAGGTAAAGAGGGCTGGCAAGTACGCACTCTTAGCCGAGTGTGATATTAAATCCACCTTCCGTCTGCTGCCCATCCACTCGGACAGTTTTCACCTTTTGGGCTTCCACTTTCAAGGATAGTTTTATTTTGACCGGGCTGTACCCGTGCGTTGCTCTATTTCTTGTTCCGCCTTCAAGCATTTTAGCTCCCTGGTGGAGTGGGTGGTCCGGCAGCAGGCAAAGGGGAAGTCAAGAAATATCTGGATGATTTTCTCTTTATCGTCCAGGCGAGGACCCGCAAGCGTATTGGACTGATGGAGACCTTCCAGATGTTGGTGGATGATTTAGGAATTCCACTGGCCCCGGAAAAAACGGAAGGGCTAGACACCACACTCACCTATTTAGGTATCAAAATGGATACGGTCAGGGGAGTATCCCGCCTCCCGTGTGACAAGCTTATTGCCCTGAATGCCAAAGTGGCCACCTACATGGTGGCAGTGAAGGTCACTGTCAAGGAATTACAATCTTTTATAGGGAGTTTGAACTTCGCATGCAGGGTGGTTGCCCCAGGGTGAGCCTTCTTGTCACGACTTTACGATAAGCTACGGGGTGACCCTCCACCTCACTATTGCATTCGGGTCACTCGGAAGATGAAAGAGGACCTCCAGACATGGGCCACATTTCAAGCGGAGTACAATGGGACTAGTTTTTGGTGGGAGAATCTCCTGCTGGAGGCTGAGCTACAAGTTCACTCGGACACAGCAGAGGGCATGGGATTTGGAGTGTATTTTCAGCAGAGGTGGTGTGCCACACCATGGCCGCCCGAATGGTGGCAACAAGGGATAACTAGGGACCTTACTTTCCCGGAACTTTTCCCAATAATAGTGGCCGTGCGTCTCTGGGCTCGGGACCTGGCTGACCATTCTATTGTTTTCTGGTGTGATAATATGGCGGTGCTACACATGGTCAACTCAATGACCTCCAGATCCCCCAGTTATGAAGTTGGTCAGGGTGTTCGTATTAACGTGCTTGCGCCATAACATCTTATTTATTGCCAAGCACGTCCCAGGGGTTAGTAACAGTGCAGCCAATGCCCTTTCTCGCTTCCAGATGGAGCATTTTCGCTACCTGGTACCTGGAGCCAGACTGACACTGGATCCCCTCCCTCCAGCCGTGTGGAGCCTTGGATCATAGAGTTATACACTGTTACACAAGGATTCATAGCCAGGCCCACCCACGCGGCTATGAATGGGTTTTCAAGGAATTCGAAGAATTTCGGGCCTGGCAAGGTTGGGCGTTGGATTTCCCAATACCTGAAGCACAAACGCTCCAATTTGCCATGTCCCTAAGGAGGGCAGGCGCAGCAGTGGGAACCATCACCAGCAAGTTATCGGCACTAGGTTTCATGAGTTGCCTAGCGGGGGACACACCACCAGACCGGGGGGTGCGGGGGGGTGGTTCACCTGCAGAATGTTAGAAAATTGGTCCAGGGAAAGACCACGTGACTCCAGGGCTCCCATCACCCCCTCCCTTCTCATTAGGCTCTGTAACTCACTGCCGGGGCTATGCTTTGACCTTTTTGAGGCAACACTTTTCTCCACAGCATTCAAGGTTGCCTTCTTTCGGCATTTCGTGTGAGCAAAGTGGTGGCCAAATCGGCCCGGGACAGCACAAACCGAGCCCTAGCGATTGAGGATGTCCTTACAGAACACCAGGCCCTCCACCTCAGGTGGAGGCGGTCCAAGATGGACCAAAGGGGGAGGGACCAAACAGTCACCCTATCCCAGGCAGGTGCCCCTGACCTGTGCCCAGTGCAGACCCNGGGGGGGGGGGGGAGGGCTTTATTCCGGCATGCAAATGGCTCCCCCCCGACAAGGCACCAATTCTCCACTGTCTACCGGCAGGCCCTGGGCCACCTCGGCCTCCCTCCTTATGAGTACGGATTACATTAATTCAGAATAGGAGTGACCTCTTTTGCAGCCGCAGCTGGTTTTTCGGAGCAGGGTATTAGGGCGGTAGCACTCTCGGGCCTACCAAACCTATGTGCAGAGTCTCCCACAATAACCTTGTCTTTTGTCTGTGCTCCCAGGTCCGGCGCAATTACCCCGTAGAAGCATAACTTGGATCATCGGCCACAGCCTTGTACGGTGGGCAAGGAAAGCAGCGGGGCAGTCATCCTGGGGATCGCAGCTGGGGCTCTCGACCCACGCCATTACACGTTGGATGGGACGTAGTGGGATGAGGTGGCACCAGCTGCTTCCTACCCTCAGGGCAGAGACGGTGGGATTCCCACCAGATGTAGCGGTAATCCACCTTGGCGAGAAGGACTTGCTGCAGAAAAAGGGGTTGAATGAATGAATGAATAGTTTATTTGTTTGGCCATTTGGCCATTACAAAATCCAAAACCACATTTTACAATATACGACGACACACCAATCAGGCCTTCAGTCATAATTACCCTGCATCCTTTTGGCTCTTTCACTTACATGTTAAAACTTAACAATACAACACTCAATTTCACCCTCCCACCCCTTTCGATAACCCCCTGAGATCTTTTACCACACGCTCCTTTCGGGCCCAGCCCAAAGAGCAACTAATAATTGATCTCTTATTTATACCCCTCCACGCACACACACAACACATAAAAATATTAATAGAAAAAGGAGTTAGATTGATTGTGCAAATCAAATCTGACCTCTTAGAAGTCGAGCAACTTTTCCCAGAAACAGTCATAGTCTGGACCAACTTGGTGGGCCGGATGAAATGGGATAAAACCATACACCCTAGGAAAGTGGATAGGACCCGGTGTAAGATTAACCGGGAGATAGGCAAGTGGGTGACGCAGAAGGGCGGTCACACCATTTCCCACTGTGGGATCACGTACAGGACGCCCTAATATTATCGCTCTGATAGAGTACATTTATCCCCAGCAGGAAATGACAGTTATTTGGCCATGTTGAAGGCCTAGTTGGTAGATGTTTTGGAAGGGTGAGAGTTGGGCGTGGGTGGGGGTCGGGCCCATCTGTTGTAATCAGCGGCAGCCCCTTAGTGGCAGGGGTCAAGTAATGTATTGGTTAGTTTTGGTAAGAAATGAATAGTTAGAGGAGTCATCTCCCTAAGAGATGGGGAGGCAACACCTGGTGCAGAGGCAGTGCATGGCCAGTGCCAGGGTTAGCCTCCCTGGGTGGGGTGCTTGGCAAAGGCGGGCAGGAACATGCACGGTCCCCAAGCTGGCGGCACCTCAAATCCTTACTTCCAACCGAAGGACACTGTCCCCTCTGGCAGCAGCCGACAGCCAAGGCCAGAGGGGAGACGTCTGAGGTGAGCAAGCAGGGATGGCATTGGTGGGCACATCCAAGCCACTCCCCCTCCGTTTGTTATGGTTAATCAGTTATGTTCATTAGCACTGGACCCAAATTGCCGAAGGACAATTACCCTCACCAGCCTAATTCCAATCTGAATAAAGCCTGCGGCCATTCAAATCCAATAATGTTGTCCTTGTCTCATTCCAGATGTGCCGACAGCGCATGAGATTCTTGCAACTCCGTAAGATCTCGCACGTTCTCATGAAGGTTCTTGAGAATCTCGCGAGAGTCTCGAGAAACCTCAAGTAACGCTCTGTGCATGCGCAAAACGACAACTGCAGCCATTCTGTGCCTGTGCAGTCCATTTTGTGCAAGCACGGAGCTTTTGAGGTGTCTCAAGAATCTTTCAAGATTCTTGGACCCCTAAAAATGCTCTGTGCATGCACCAAATGGCTACCGAGGACCGTGCAGAATCGCATGAGCAGAACTGTGTTTTTGGACATGCGAAAATCTTGCAAGAAAGAGTCGAGCATCGGCTGATTCTCAACCCATTCTCCGTCTCGCAAATCTCGGCGACAACCCGGTTCTCACTGAGATTTACGAGGGCAAGTTTTAGCCCTAGACTGTGATGGACCCAGCACTCCCTGTGTAGAGGTACAGCCTAGAAGCAAATTAGCTGCTACGCATCTACAATTTGGTGGCAATGTAGAGCAATGGATTGAATTTAAGACTCAGCTGCTGGTTTTTAGGGTCCTGAAAGGTATAAGCTCTGGCAATATTGACTTATAAAGCCCTTAACTCCACATATCTCAAAGACTGCCTTTTCTATTATGTCCCATTGTGATCCCTGCGTTCAGCCGGGAGTGCCCTCTTGCACATACCACCTCCCAGACAGGTTCATATGGCACAGGCGTGCAGACACACATCCTCTGGTGGCTGCTGCGAGGTTCGTCAGAGCCCAACCCTGGCTATCGGTCAGAGGCAATGCAAGACCTTTCTTTTGGGGCAAGCATTGGGGGGTGGGGGTTAGGGGCCTTTCATATTTTTACATATTCTATAAATTCTTATTTTGCAAGGCACCTTGAGCCTTAGGGAAGGGGTATACATTTAAATCAATCAATAAATGTCCACACTGATGATTAGCTACACTCAGAAACCACCTGCTGTTTGGCAATCCCACCTTCACACCTTAAGTCAGCAGGAGATCGGGCCTTTGCTTTAGCGGATCTCTCACTGTGGAACTTGCTCCCTCTCAGCTCCTCACCTTTAAAAAGCACTTGAAGACTTATTTGTTCTCCACGTGCTTTTAGGACCCACTGCCGCTTCCACTTGATGAGTTTCCTCCTTCCTCTTTATCATCCCCTTCAAAAATTTGTATATGGATATCTATTCTATATGGATTTTATATTGTTTTATCATGTTCTTACGTTGTGAAGCACTCTGAGGGCCATTTGGAGGGAGGGGTGTGCTATAGAAATTTTGTAATTATTGTTGTTGTTGTTCACACATTAAAGTAACTGCTCACTTCTGAGTGGTTACTGTCACAGTAACCACTGTGCAACCCAGCGGAACTTCTTGAGAGAACTGGGAGTTGTAAGTAGCAAAGAGCTTGTGACCAGGTTGTTTGGCAGAGGCGTGTTGGGCCTTCTATTATTATTCTTTTTAACCCTAGGCCGATAGGTGGGGTGTAACTGACCCAAGAGAGGTACAAAAGAGTTAATAAAACTTTTCCAGAAAAATTCTACTACTCCATACTTCATGACTTTGTCAACCATAATGGGCTCAATTGCCCTGTGGTGTTTTATGCCCCCCACCACCTTATAATTTTTTTTAATTTAAGGTTTTTATTTTTGACGCTGCTGGGGGTCAATTTGACCCCAATTGAAGTGCATGGGAAACTGAAAGAACTATGTGCTTAGGGATGCTGGGGTTAATCAAGACCCCAAAAATGCTGTTCAAAATAAATGTTTATTATTTCTTTAAATGGTTAAACCAGAACCTGTTCTTTCCTGCTTTTCTCGCAACAGATAGAAATAGAAAGAAATATAGCATTGTGTCTGTTTTCGTTAATGACATTTTCGTGTGTACAAAAACATTAATACAAATGTGGGGGTTTTTTTTGGGAGGGGGGGGCTATTATACCCCAAGCTAAATAACCACTTTACAAACATAAATTGAGTTGTTGGGGTTTTTTTGCAGTTATAACCTCACTGGTGTGAACCTTCAACATTGTTTTTTTCATCATAGCTGTTTTCAGAGTTCATTTTGAAAAATACTTACCAATCAGCCATATGGGGTCATTTGGACCTTTCCATTTACTTGCTAAGTGACCCTTTTGGTCAGTAAGGGTTAAAATTAAAACCTGCTTGCAGTAAGGTGGTTATCGAAAGGCAGATCAGGAGACTTCATGGAGTCACCTCAGAAGAATACAAAGATGACCCCTCCATTTACTTGCTACGTGACCCTTTTGTCAGTAAGAGTCAACATTAACATTAAATTGACCTTTTCGCAGTAAGGTTGCTAACTAAGGCAGGTATCAGACTTCATGGAGCCATCTCAGAGGAATACAAAGATAATTAGACAGAATTACTAACTGCTTGGTAAACACTTGTATCCCAGTGGAAAACTCAGCTGCTATTCCTATGTAGTTGCTAGTGTTAACATTGTGGGCCATCATGGGGTATTGCTAACCCCTGCTGCCTTTTGTTTTATTCCTATTCCTGTCCTTCCCACACAAAATCTTGATAGAGTGTAATTATTTTTCTAGACAGCTTTTGTCCTTTTCAAATTAACCCATTTTTTCTTATGGCTTAACTGGGGTCTGTTTGACCCCAACACTGGATTAGTACAGTCGGCATGTCCAACTTGCTAGGGTTAAAGATACAAACCATAATAAGTCCCCTCTGAATGCAACCCTGGAGTATTTGTAGGCTGCTTGCATAGCCTGATTCACACTGTGTTGACTAGAAGAGAAATGAAGGTACTCAGAATCTTCCAAGATCAGGTTCTACGGTCATTATTTACTTTACACATTTAGTCTGAGCACCCAGAAAACACAGAGAACAGCATGGTATAAGCATCTCACGTAGCTTAGGACCTGGGTTTCTGAGTCTCTTAAGTTACATGGAACTTTCCTATTAATGCCCTAACGTGTGGGATTGGGTCCTCAATCTTCCTCTTAAAATGAGCTGGTAAATTTGAGCTAATATGGCTGTTGCACACGTGAGAGCTACAACGTAAGCATTTGCTACGTTCAGCCGTTTACATTGGCAATTCCCCAAATTTCGCCTGCGTCACCAGCTTTTGAGACTGAACTATAATCCTGCAACCCCAAGACAGCAACAAAAACCATGCAAGGTAGATCAAATACAGTGAGGATCATGACCTTGCCTGCAAGGGGAGCGGCCACACTTGCAAGTCCTGACCCACAGCTCCAGAACCTCAGGTTTAGGTAATTCTGGTATGACAACTCCCAAATGTTTTGCTTGTGTGAATCCACTTTGAGACTTCAATGTAACCTTTTGACCACAGACAACAAACCTCAACAGCTCGGGGTACCACATATCTACAGGACTCACATTCTCTCCTGCGTTCCATCATGATCCCTCGCATCCACCGGGGGCTCCCTCTTGCAAGTCCCTACGGCAAGGTTGTGTCGGGAGGTGCACTGAGTGGTGCTCCATGACTCTGGAACTCCTTTCTCCTGGAGCTTTGTTAGTAATGCACGGTTTGGGGAAGGGTGGTTTAAAAATCCAAATAAATATACAAAGTCTGTCGGGATTGATAGGAATCAGCTCACTGATATCATAGCCCCAACTTGGGGCATGGCATACAACAAAGTTGGGGAACCTCAGGCCCGGGGGCCAAATGCAACCCGTGACTAGTTATTATGTGATCCTGTTCCAGCTCTCAGATCCATTTCCTATCCCTAACTATTGAAAAAAATAAGCTCAGGGTAAGGGAGAAGAGATGAAGGCATGCACACAAAAATAGGGAAAAGATCCACAGCACAGGCCTGTGACCAGACTTCTTTTCCTAAGTGCACCTCTTAAGCACCCCCAACATCTATGTGGCCCTTGGAGTTCACAGGAGTGGTCCACAGGAGGCAAAAAGTTCCCCATCCCTGGCATACAGTTTGGGAAGCTGTTATCTAGTTGGACAGTAGAGACGAGCGCTTGCTCTCACAAAATGCAAACGGGAGCTTCTCTTATGAAACAAAATCCATTTGCATCTATTGAAATATTTTTTTTTATACCTCAGATTTAGCTACATTTGAGAAGAGAAAACTGTTAATTAGCTGTAAGTTAGTCACTTGCATGTTTAATATATTGTTCATTTTCTGTTTAATCTCATTCACTCTGGTACGTTATTAAGTGTAAGAGCCCTGCTATATTTTTTCCCTAACAAGCAGCAATGATTCGCATCATATTTTTCTTCCCTGATTTTTTTTCTACAGAAAACCCCTGCTCCAGTAACTGCGTGAGATATTCTGTTTAATGCTCAGAATTCTTGATTTTACTTCATCTGTGGACTACACAGAGGCTACAAAGACCAGGTATGTCTTATACGTTGTTTAAGTGCACCCCTGTGGAGCAAGACTTGTCCCAGGGCCTTCAATCAAGAGAATTCTTTATTCCTTTGATTTTGATATTCTTCTTAATTATTATTTATCCAGAGTTATGCATCCAATTAGTTTGGACCCCCTGTCGACTCTCAAATGGATTTTGTTATATGGAGGTGGGAAGGGGAAATCGGGGAGTGTACAATAAAGGATTTCTAATACTTCTTGCTTTAGGGCTCCATTAAAAAATGATGGGATTTCATTTTCTCAGAGTTTGAGAATTTCCCCCCCCTCCAATTTAATGCATACAACAGCTACAGCAACAAAGCATGATCGTGATATTTTGAATCTGGACAGCTTTGAACCAGCAGGGATAGCACTATATGTAGCAACACGTCAACGTATAAGGAACATGGCATAGTGATTACTGCATTTTGTTGACGCTATCACTGTTTGGGGTCTTAAATCTAATGTTACAAATAGCAATGTGTAAAATAAATGCATACTGTTCCAGGAAGATATATGAAAGGGCTGGGGGGAGGGCAATGTATTCCGTTGTTGTTCTGCAACTCCATTTAAAGAGCCACAGATGAATACTATTCTCAGTAACTATTCTATCAAGTAACAAAGACTTCAAATATGCCTTTGTGGTCCTCCTCCTGGCTGCTAGGAAAGAGCACAAACCTACAGTCATTAGAGATCGAAGCTATTACTACCCATCAGGCTGTGAATCTTTACCTCCTTGATTTCCACTGGGACTTAATCCAGTTGGAAACTTTTCAGTACAGTGAGAGAATCAAAGGTCCCCTTGCCCAACAGCTAATGAAAACAAGGATTGGTTTTACTTTCCTGAGAGCCAGGATATCATTCTAAATTAAACTGTCAAGGGCAGAACAGAAGTAGAGTTTATGGGGAGGTGGTATCTGACAACCTTGTCAGGAAAGTGGTGTGAAGGATTATCTTGAGTTGCCCCCACCACTGAAGACAAATGTAATACTCCTGTTGGCTTCCATGAACAATTTAATCCATAATCTGATCAATTGAGAACATAATTTTGAGCATGTTGATGGCAGCAGTAGAAATGTATGAAATGTATGAAAACCTCCACCGAAGGAGAGTCTACAACCTCCCTGGGTGACTTGTTCCATTGCCAAAGAGTTAAGTTCGTTAGGAAATTTTCCCTGATGTTTAACCAACATCTACCTTCTTGTAATCGGATTATATTTTTTCTCGTCTTCTCTATTGTGGCAATGTTTTCCATTGGCACAGAGGGCAAAACTATAAATGGCAACTTAATAGGAAAACCCTCAGTCCAATAAAAATATCTAGGTTGCAGAATGCCATGCAGCATTAAATGCCAAACAAATGCTCAGCATCTGCAGTGTATTGGCCTCAATTCCTCCTTCCTCACCTTCAAAAAGCACATGAAGACTTTTTTTTATTCTCCAGGTTCTTTTAGAAGATCCAGTATTGATTCCCATTAATGTATTTGGTTCCCCCCTCTTTACCTTCCCTTTTAAAACGGGTTTTATACTATTTTACTGTATTTTATTGTATGGATTTTGCTAAACTTTCTAAATACCATTTGATGTGGAGGGAGGGTTATATAAATAAAATTATTATTATTAATATTATTATTCACTGCAGTCAGAAAGAGGGTGTGGTCAGCAGCAGTGGACAGCAATAGGAAGTCAATGGCAAATTGTCAATTGAAGTCAATGGCAAAATTCCCACTGACTTTAACGGTGGAGAATTATGTATGTGGATTGTCACAACCCAATCTTTATTCACCAAGTCTCTTCCCCATAAAAAACATATACAGTCTCTTCCAGTTGTCTGGTTCTATGGGGCAGGCACACCTTTCTGCACCCCACTAGAACACCCGTAGCTCAGGCAATACCCCTCTGAGCTTACCACCCCTGCAGCCTCCTCACTTCGTTTTCCTTCACTGAGCTATGATTCAGACTTTATCCTGGGCTGGCTGTTGCCACGTCCTAAACCCACCTGCCCTCCAGTTTATTTATTTATTTATTTATTTATTTATAGCATTTGTACCCCGCCCCTCCTGCAAACAGCTCGGGGCGGTTTCCAACAACAATAAAAACAGTATAAAACAAATATAAAACAGTTTAAAATAATCAACAATTTAAATATTATTTAAAACAGAGCCCCAGGATACAATTTCAGCATTAAAACAATAAAACAGGGTTGGGGAGAAAAACACAGCCCTAACCCACCCTCCCACCAGGCCTGGGCGAACAGCCAGGTTTTACAACACCGCGGGAATGACAACAGGCTTGGGGCCAGGCAAGCTTCCTCCGGAAGGGAGTTCCAGAGGCACGGCACGGCCACCGAGAATGCCCTCTCCATTGCGGCCCCCCGTTTTACGCGTGGGACCTCCAAGAAGGCACCCCCGGCTGACCGCAGGAGCCGCTCTGGGGCGCGGCGGTCCCTGAGGTCCAAGGGGCTCAGACCGTGAAGGGCCTTATAGATCAACACTAAAATCTTGAACCTAGCTCGGCACGCTATTGGCAACCAGTGCAGAGTCCGGAGCACAGGTATAATATGCTCCCGACGGCCCGTCCCCGTGAGGAGACGAGCCGCCGCATTCTGCACTAGCTGCAGTCTCCGAACCAGGCACAAGGGAAGCCCCACGTAGAACGCGTTGCAGTAGTCCAGCCTCGAGGTGACGAAGGCATGGATGAGGGAGGCCAGGTCCGGGTCGGAGACGAACGGACGCAGCCTACGCACCAGATACAACTGGCGGAAGGCAGCCTTAGCGACTACCTCCACCTGCCGCTCCAGGCGGAGGTCTGCGTCCAGTATCACCCCCAGGCTCTGGACCTGCTGAGCTATAGGAGGGCGAACTCCCCCAATCAGGGGAGCCATTACCTCCATCGCTCTCCTCACCAACATCACCTCCGTCTTATCGGGGTTGAGCTTCAATCTGCTCTGCCGACTGCCACATCCATTCCGCCACGGCCTCCAAACACTGGGATAGCACCGAAACAGTCGGGTCTGGGTCAGTTGAAAAAGAGAGGTACAGCTGAGTACCTATCCTTAAGCGCTATCGTTTTTCCGTTGAAGTACCAGCAACCCCGCTAGCACCTGCAACCCACCGGCGCTGTTTCTCTTAAAGGGCGGGTGACATGCAGGTACTCTGTCCTGCTACAATTCTACCTCTTTGTTTGAGATGAGACTACCCCCTAAGCAGGAATTTCTTTCTTCCATTATCTGCTCTATTCTGTCTAAACATCCAGTTTACTAATTCTCCTGTTAGTTCCATCTCTGTAGACTTATCACTTTTCTCAGTTAAGTCTGCTGTTATTCTAGTCTGTATAGACCTATCCCTTTTCTCTCCTTTAGACTCCAGGCTGGCTGGATTACCCCCATGCCGCCCATGTATTTCCTCTTCTTCGTGCTCTCCTTGTCCTCGTTCGCTTTCTTTCGCCCCCTCCTGGAGATCTACACACCCTGGGGTTCCCCAGTCAAGACATTTCCTCCTCAGATGGCTTGCCTCCCCTGAAAACCCAACACTTTTTATCCCTTTTTAATTATTTCCATCTGGTTCCCTGTGTTACGGCATGTCCTATCCTATTACATTCCCAATATCTCCTTTCTTTTTGCTCAGGGTCTCCAGTTTCCATTTGGTTTCTTTCCTCTCTCCCCTCCTAGGGCTGTCTCTTCATTCTTTTTTAAGGCACAACCTGTACCCCCTCATATTCCTCACATCATCTTAGCGTTTTATCTTCTTGGCCCTTGGATCCATACATTACTCGTCTCTGGCTTCCCAGAGTCCAAGCCCTCATTTTAGTCCCATAGGGGCACCATCTGCAAAGGTGGCCCAACGGTCCATAAATATAACAAGCCTTTGAAACACACCCTCCATATCCAATATATATAGTCTCTTCCAGTTGTCTGGTTCCATGGGGCAGGCACACCCTCTGCACCCCACTAGAACCCCCTAACTCAAGCAATACCTCTCTAAGTTTACCATCCTCCCCTGCTGCCTTCCTTGCAGCCTTCTCTCTCTGTTTTCCTCCACTGAGCTATAGCTCAAGTTTTATCCTGGGCTGGCTGCTGTCACACCCTAAATCCAGCTGCCCTCCTATTAAGTGGTATCCCTTTTCTGTTGCAGCACCATGAGCCCCACTAGCACCTGCAACTGGACGGCACTAGCTGTATCACTTAAAGGGCCAGTGGCCTGCAGTAACTCTGACCCACTATACACAGCTCCACTTCCATCCAACCATTCCCCCAAGGGGCCTCTCTCCTCTGACCAGACTACAGACCTCCTGTCTGTCTCCAGCCCCTGTCCACACCTCCCAGCTTTCTGCCAGCCAGATTGACTGCCAGCCAGGATCTAAGGCTGGCTGGTAGCAACAGGAAGGTGGGCAGATCATCCGACTTGCTCCATTTCCTGTGCCTGTCTGATTGCCATTCTGACCTCTTGTCTCCTTGCCCTGAACCTTGTATCCCTGCCCTGACTCCTGACCTTGAACCCTAAGTCCGCCAATGCCCAAGACCCCCTAACCCTTACAGAGATGGATCTTAGGGAACAAGGTGGGAAGGTGGTTTACAGTTTCTTATAGTCCCTTGTGGATTATTTATATCTTTGGATATCCATCTTTACCAGTGAGACAGAAAAAGGGAAAGGCAGAAATACTTCAGTGTAAGAGAACCCACGGGAGAAGCAGAACAAGATCAGAATTAAGGTTCAAGGAAAATACTCAGTCCATGGTGGCTGCCTTCTGGAAAGAGATCCTATAACGTGGTAGGCACTTTTAAATGAACAGAAGAGTGGCGTAGCCTGCCTTGATTGACTACACAGCACTAAAAATGGATGACATGCACTCTCCAGTAGCAGGAGAGAGATGATATATGCAACCTTTCCAAACTAAAAGCATGCATCTGAGAAAAACGATGTGGTGGGTTCTATTACAGTAAGTGCATTCTTTTTTTTTCTACAAGGGAATAGAAAATGCATTGCAAACAGAGTTTTTGCACAGTCATCATGTTTGGAGATTTTTATAGAAACCACCATATCTCCCTCCAAGGGCACAAATTTGTCAGCACATTGCTCTGCAAATGTCAAGAGAATGCTGTGTATTTGCTTTCAGCTTTGCATTCAAATGCACTACGCTGAAGAAGCATTCACGTACAGTATCATACAAGTAGGTATTCCCCAGTCTTGGGGCTGTGTTACAGAAGAGTGTGTGCATCCTGGGTTATTAATGAAGTTTTCTGGTGCAATCATCCCTTCCATAAAGTACATCATGCATTTATGTGCAATATTATGTGGGTTCACTATCTCCTTGCTTTTATATATAATATTCCAAAGTAAATTAATTCCCTCAAGATGCAGAGTTGAACGACGTGACCATCCATGACACGCTTCAAATGTTGGAATGCACTTGATTATAAGAAGGGCCTACGGTGATTTGCTAATTAAGTTAACCCTTTTGGGACATGGAAGAATAAAATTTTTATTAAAAACAGGATAACCCTGGACTCTATTGATCTGACTGAGAAATGAGTATTCGAGTCAAGATGAGTGCATGCTGTAAAGGAGGCTGTTGTTACCATAGCAATGCCATGGCAGCCTCCAGAGTGAAATAGCGTGCTACCAGGAAATGAAGGCAGTTCAAGTACTCTGATCTGCATAGTTGTGCAAGCCTTCCAAATACATTCTCATAAAGAATATTTAGTACAGGGAGATGGTCCAAAGATTGCCACTGATGTGAAGGAAGCCTTATCAGTATGCTTCCAGCAGTTCTGCTTCCTCTTTCACCATACCCAAGATGACTTATCTAAGGGCTTAAGCTACAGGCAGTGCTGCTATGCCATTTCAGACAGAACAAATATAGCCACCTCAGTTCTCTCCCAGTGCAGAATATCATCTATAATTAAGGATGCAAACGCACTCTCTTTGTAATGCAACCAAGCACATTAAACCTTTTAGCAAAGAAGGAGGAAGACACTCTCCACATAATTATTTACAATTTGAATCCTCACCCAGACTACCGAGGAAATCTGTTTGCAAACGCAGAGTAATAGTTTAAAGAAGCCTTGCAAGTATGTTCTGCAAAATTTACCAGCCCAAGCACCTAATTTACTTCCCCACCCTTTACCATAATAATGCTGGGGGCTGGGGGATAAATGTTATTTCACTTGCCTATTAAATTTATTTTTACTTGCTTAAGGCAAGCATTCAAGTCAAATTTTGCAAGGCTGGATTAAAGTGTTTCCCCCCCAAAAATGAGTATAAAATCTGCACTGCTTTCTCATCTTATTTTTATAGAAATGAATAATTCTGTGTGATTTGGGAAGCTGCTAAAATAATGGTGGTTGTTTAATCTGAATTAAAAAAAACCTAAGGCAAATGTTCCTACTTTATTTTTTACAACATACCAGGGCTGAGCTATCAGTGTTGATGGAACACAGCTCCTTCTCCCGCCTTGCCTAAGTAATCAATGAAGACGTTCAAACGTGTGTTGAACGTCCAGAAACTCTACCTTTATATTTGTGGTTTGTGTCATTGTCACATCCAGCCTTCTAGGCAAACACAGTGTAGTTCATTATATGTAACAGAGTCATCTCAGAGGGAAAGTAGTAAGACAAACACGTATCACTGCCAAATTGCTTATTAACAAGTGCCACATCATGCTAATTTTTTCTGTCAATTATTATTGTACCTGATGCAAGCAGTCCTCATGGTTAAAATGACAACAGATTTTGCTTTGTGCTCATTCTCTTTCCATGGTGCAATAGGGGCTGTGAAATCAAGCAATATTTTTAAAAACTGAGCGTAGCTCTCTGCAACCATGCCAGATTTGGTTTAGCAGAAGGCATTGAGCTTGGTCATATTCATTTATAATTTAAGCTGTATGCTTGGCAGTGTGTTTTTTAAAAAAATATATGCCTGGCTCTAATAGCACTCACTCCTCTTGCTGCTCCTGCAAAAGCAGCCTGAAAAACTGCCAAGTTTATTTAATCTGCAACCTTTTATTTTTTTTACAGAATAGAGAGTTGTGCAGCATGGCTGTGATTACTGATTTCTGCATGTTTGATCCTCTTAATGCTTTCCCATCACTGCTTGCAAAAACAACAGTGCAACAGGACTGCTTGCAAAAATAAATAAACAAACATATGGTACACTGGTTAATTGTGTACACAAAATTAGATGCATCCGCCAGCAGAATGATGTTCATATACACCCCCATCACTTGCTCATGTTATCCCAAGACAGGAACACCACACTAGAGTTATCTAGTTTTGTCACATAACACTTCCAACACAATCTCCTTCCCACTGAGTAAGTCACTCTGCCTCCTGTATCCAACATCCATACCTGCACTACTACCCAGTGACAGGAGTCAATCAACAGTGCCTTCCGTACATGCAACACTGCCTGTTTAGCAGTCTCTCACCCAGACCCTCTGAGGTATGCTTATGGCTCACAACTAGAGCTGAAATGGTAGCACATTTGCTACCCACGGGTAACACCCACATTTTTGGGTAGTCTACCAGGTCCCAATCGGTACCCAGATACCGATTCGGACACCCAATTGCCTGAAAATACAGGGTATTACGGAGTTACTGATTTACTCTTTAACCAACTGATAAATGGACAACTGGTACCAGAGCTTGGGAAAATAATCGGTACCAGAAGTAAAACAAATTGAGACAAAAAAAGGTAAATTGGTGACTTGGGGAGCCCGTCAGGCACCGACTAACGGTACTGATTAGTGGTATCCCACGTTACTGGGATGAGGCAAGTACCACAGTTCCAAGGGGTCTACCTGTTTTTGCTGGTACTTGTTTCAGCTCTTCTCAGGGCACATTCTCAGGAGACCAATGCTGCTGATTTCTTGAGCATTTTCATGAAGAGAGCCTTCCCGCTTTAGTCCACCACACACGAGGTAAGTGCTCCACAATGCACCATGGAAAACCATCCACACAACTTTATGGGATTGCTAGGAGCAGCTGTGGCAACACATGGGGCAAAAGTGACAGCGGCGGGGGTGGGTGGGGGAGAAGAAATGTGAAAAACCACAAGACACAATAGTTATCTTCCACAGGAAATTAAAAACACGGGGAGGAGAGACTCGTGTGAATGTGCCCTCGGTCCAATCATAAGCTACAGGAACCCTGTTATTGCTACCCATCCAGAAAAGCATCTCAAGTCAACCTACTTCACAAATACCTTTACATACCACACTATCCTAACCCCTCCCCACAGTCCTTAGGGAAAACACATAGGAACTAACGGTTCCATCTGAAAATTGTATATGACTAAATGAATGGTTCAAAAGAAAACCCTTCAAATATTTCTAAATACTCTGCCATGAACGCAATATTGTGCAGCAGTAACTGATTACTATGCAAATGTTTTGTACCCAATAGCTACTGGATGCCATTATTAAGCCCAACCAACCTTACTTAGCTCATTGTGAGTGAAACTGCATCCTCTCCCCCTCACTTAGGATCTAGTTCCCTGTAACTAAGTGAAACACGTGCACCTGCAACTCCTCAACCTCATGAATGTACTCTTGTCTCTTCCCTACGTTTGTCTCTCCCTTGTCTCCCCCTTCCTTGTCTCTTAGACTGTAAACCACATGGGGGTAGGGACCTATCTATAACTATTGATTGTACAGCTCCAGGTAAACTGCTGGTGCTATATAATACATTATTAATAATAATAATAATAATAATAATAAACTGATCCCTTACAACATGTAGCAGGATATGATCACAATAGCTTCCCATTCTCTTTTAAGACAAACACAAACTCCACAATGTCTACAAGTATGTCCTTGTGAGCCAAGCACTTTTGACATCTATATCTACATTGTTTTGTACCGTACCATACATAGGGGTTTTGTACCCCTTTGGACCATACAAGAGGGTAGAATTAGGCAGTCTATATAACATTTCTGCTTCAATATCTTTACCTGTAAAAGTGGATAAATAAGGCAAGCCTACCTAAAGTGTCTTTGTTAGCATTAACTAAAAAGGTTTTAAAAACCCATCTATGTTATTTTCTACCAGCAGGTTTGCACCATCTAAATTCTGATTACATCCCTACTTCCTCCAGGCCCTTTTGGGCCTCTTGAGTGTTGTCATCTTTGGAGAGGGGGAGATGTTAATCAGGAGTCAAAGAGGGGAGCCTTTGGGAGGGGAAGTGGGAGGAGAGAAGGGCAGCTATTGGGGGCATGGATGGAGGACAGAACTTCGGGGCTCTTGGGAAAGACACGTTGTGTCGGTTCCCTTGTCCCAGTCCTCCCGTCTCCGGATATCTGGGAGTTGAGGCCAGTAGGGCCCCATACTCGACACTGATGTTGCTTAATGCAATGTTGGTGGCAAATAAAACATCTATCATCCACAAAGATTCAGGATGAAGCTGCTGACCTCATACGCATTACAAAGACCTGGCTGGTCAAGGCATCCAGGCCAGTATTGTCCCAGATGTGCCAGCTGGACACTTGGTGCAGCATCAGCAGGGAGGCTTTGTTCTGTAAAGATGTCTTGGCCTTTCAGAGGTATCTGGTGCCTAACTCTTCCAACATGTAGTGTGTCCACCTTGTGCTGGATTTGGACGGGGATAGAATGAGGATCCTCTTAGTGTACCAACCACCCTGCTAGACAGTTAATTCCCTGACTGTTCTAGCTGAGCTTGTCTCAGAAGTGGTGTTGAGATCACCTAGACTTACTGTCTTGGGTGATTTCAACATACACGCCAAGGCTGGACTTTTAGGGGCAGAGCAAGAGTTCATGGCCACCATGACAATCATGGGCCTATCCCAAATAATATTGGGCCCGACACATGAGACAGGACACACATTGGATTTGTTTTGCACCAGCCTGGAAACAGGGGCTCCGATTCTCAGGGGTGTTGTTATAACACCATTGTCGTGGTCGGATTGTTACCTCCTGAAAGTCCAGATCCCGGCACTCCTATGCCCTTGTCAGGGTGGTGGACCAGTTAGGATGGTCCGCCTCCGGAGATTTATGGAACCAACTGGTAACAGCTGCTCTGTTGATGACCTGGTTGCCTTGTGGAATGACATCTTGACCAAGGCCACTGACATGGTTGCACCCAGGTTTCCACTCCCATCACTTTGTTAGCACAGGACTCTGCTTAAGAAACTATCTTTAGACGTTGACTCCTGGGCCAGCTATCAGCCTTTTTAGGGAAGGCTATTCAACAGGTGGTTGCCCAGGCTCATCTTGATGGTATCGGATTCCTGGACTTGTTTCAGCCAGATTTTCATCCTGGGTATGGCATAGAGACTGTGCTTGTGGCTTTGGTCAATGATCTCCACATTGAGATGGACAAGGGGAATTCTACCTTGTTCATTTTGTTAGATTTTTCAGTGGCCTTTGGTACAGTTGGACATGAGATGTTGACATGACTATGGGACCTGGTAGGGGTGCACAGGAACACTCAAGTGGTTCTGTTCTTTCCTGTTGGGGGGGTCCCAGCAGGAGGTAATGGGCTCGTTGTCCCCTCAGGACCTGCCCTGTGGTGTCCCGCAGGGTTCTATTCTGTCTTCCCTCTTGTTCAACGTGTACGTGAGGCTGCTGGGCGAGGTCATCCAGAGGTCTGGAGTGAGAGGTCATCAATAAGTTGATGATACTCAGTAGGGATGGGAATTTCGGTTTCGGATAAAACCAAAAGTACCCAAAAATGCCCATTTTGGATTCATTCGAAACTTCGGTACTATTGGATCTTTTGCATTGATTTATGTACCTGATTTTTAACATTGCAGTTTGTCACCCATTGAAAAACTGCAATGTTAAAAATCCGGTACAAAAATCAATGCAAAAGATTCGATGGTACTGAAACCGAAAAAGAATCGAAATTCATGAGAACCGAAATTGACCAAAAGCAAAATTTTGCCCAGAGTCCCATCCCTAATACTCAGTTCTACCTCTCTTTTTCATCTGACCCAGGTCCCGCAGTCTCAGGGTTTACCTGGCTGCTGTCTGGGACTGGATGAGAGTGAGCTTATGGAAGGCGAATCCTGACAAGAATGAAGTGATGATGGCTGGCCAGTCCTATGACTTGGAAGGGGCTGGGACACCTGACATTGTTATCCACGCTTTCATTACCTCGAGGCAAGATTACTACAACATGCTCTACATGGGGCTGTCCTTGATGACTGTTCAGAGGCTGGGACAAGTAATCACGAGCACATTACACCTGTGCTCCAAAGTCTACGCTAGCATTTCGGGCACAATTCAAGGTATTGGTTTTGATCCTTAAAGCCCTAAACGGTCTGGATCCCATATATCTAGGAAACCACCTGTCCTACTTTTTCCATTGCGGCCCCTGTGGTCGGCTGGGGGGGGCATCCTCTTGCAGGTTCCATCTGTTACCCTTGTCCATAGGGCAGGAGTGCGTAGGAGGGCATTCTCGGTTGCTGCCCTAGTTCTATGGAATTTCTGGTAAATGCGTTACCCACTGCACTCCTACCCTTGAGGTACCTTCCAACTCTAAGATTCTACATGCATTTTAATGGGAAGGTTCTTTGCTTGAAACCTTTCTAAATCAGGTCACTTTGACTTAGTGTCCCGTTATTTTGGGCACCCTCATTTGAAAATTTCCCCCATACTCAATTAGGGTTTGATCCAACTTTCAGTAAAGCGAATGGCAAGATTTTCCTTTATTTTAAATAGGATTTCTATCAGGCAATTAAGTTGACATTTGACCCTATAGTAAGAGCCGGAGCTGGAGACAATTTGGCACAGTCCTCCCATCTCTGCTCATGAGGTGCTGATGAGGGCAGGAATAATGAGGACTGATGCACAGAGGCAGAGCTGCGTGTGCAAGGAGCTGAGAACTTGTCAATGTCGCCGCTGCAACACCAGTCTTTCGCTCTCCCAAGCGATGAAATTAACACACACACACACACACACACACCTCTGCCCACCACAAATGAGCAAGAAGGGGGGGAAAGTAGTCTTCAAAAAGGAAACTAAATGAAAAGTAACAATGGTGAAACAACAGTGAATTTGTGACAAGAGACTGACAGAAGTCAGGTAATTCCACTGGCTTTTATTTTCTGGCCTTTGTCATCTCATGACATAACCCTAATTGCACTTACATTTCTGACAAAGCATACATAACAAAGGGGTCTGTTCTTTCAGAGAGGAGGTAGGGCTGGGGAATCAATTTTTTAACTTACTCCACTAAACCAGGAGAGGGGAACCTTTTCTCTCCGAGGGGCCGCTCTGAAAATTAGTACAAGCTCAGAGGGCCAAATAGAAGTTAGGTTGGAGTGCATCAGGAAGAAGAGGGTCCAGATCAGGGATCTGCACCATGGATCCATCCCCTGTTCTTGTGTACATGCCCTCAGCTCTACATCCTTATTCTGTGCTGCCTTTCAGTGCTTGAGGGTGAGATTTGGATCCAGGGGCCAAATCCAGGAACTGGAAAGAGGTCATGTAAAAACTAGACATGGGCCACATTTCGCCTCTAGGCCTGAGGTTACCCCTGCTCTAAAGAGAAGCGCTTCTCATTGCCATGATCAAATAGGGAAGCTGCATCATGCAGCAGTTTAATCTACATGATGCCTTGCTTTGCAAGAAATAATACTACTTGATCCCTGCAAGATATACCAAGTGGAGGCAAGTTATCTACCAGGAAATGTCATTCTTTGAGAGTGGTCTGTGCATTCCCACGGTTGGGTGTGGTGCACAGCAGCAAACCACAGTGGAACTTGCTTGAAGCAGTTTGTTAGGAGGAGTGGGCTCCCACACTCTACCATCTCCTCCCAAGAGCGAGAGTTCGGCACGCAGAGGCAAGGCTACACTCACTTCCTTCCAATTGCTTTCCTAGTGTTAACACCAGCTAGGCTCTGATTAGTGGAGAAATGTGTGAGAGAGAGAGAGGGAGGGGGAGGGGGAGAGAGAGAGAGAGAGAGAGAAGTGGCCATGACCCCAGTGGAGTGGGGCCCCAGTCTGTGATGGAGGCTTGTCAGCAAGGTGGTAATAGAGGGCTAAGCATGCCATCATTGTGGAGGGTCCAGACCAGATCATGGATCTATGCTATATGGATCCAACCCCTGTCCTTGAGTGAATGTTCTCATCTCTGCTCCCCTCCCCTCAGCTCACTTTTTCAGTGCTTGAGTGCAGACTCTAGATCCTTTGTCCAAATTCAGGAACTGGAATAAAAAACTGCTGTGGGTCAGTTTGGGCCCACGACGGGCCGGAGGTTCCCAACCCCATGCAGTACACTAAACACGTAAGTGCTGGCTCTCCAGAGGACCATCCAGATCCTGCGCCCTCTCTCTCCACAAGGTAGGACAGGAATGGACTCAGACCAGCCTGGGAGGGGTTGACTCTCTCATAAGTTGAGGCTATCGGTCATTTCAGACCTTGCCTTCTGATCTCTGGGAGCAACCTAACTGAACAGCCTGACTGGTCACTGAGAGAGTGACATAGGAACCCTTTCTATCCACTTCTATAGACCTGAAATTTTTCCTGTAAGCTTCAGGGATTTCATCTTTGTCAGAGAAGGTTTAGCAGTGTCACAAGAGAGAGGGGTGACTCCACCAGAAGCAGGGAAATCATCCCATATTTCCCTTCAGTTTGGTGTAGTCCCTCCTCACTACTACCCCAACATTTAAGGTATTTCTGCCTTCCCTTCCAGTTCCAACAAGCTATCCGACAACCATGTACAGAAAAATAGCTTTCCTAGCTTCCGTGTAACGTTTAAAAATTCAGCCTAAGAACTAGGGGCGGGATACCGCGGAGAATACCGGATATATCGGTATCGGATCTCCCCGGTATCGGATCACCGGTTATTTAACATTGGCCGATTTCCCGGCTTTTTTACATTGCGGCCATTTATTTCAATGGCCGCAATGTAAAAAAACCCAGTAAAGTGGCCAATGTTAAAAAAACGGTATACCGGTGATTATCGGATTAATCCGATATACCTAAATATTGGGTGTATCTGATTAATCCGATACCAATAGTCTCACCCCTACTAAGAACCCTTTAATGCCGATGCAGTCCAACACAGGAGGCCTTGGACGACAGTCATGTTGGGATCAACGTGTCTTGCGCATCCTTAATGGTACGAGTCCTTCTACATTATGCAAAGGAGACAGAGATGTTTTCCATGAACTAGGTCTTCCTTCTGCTTCTCTAGGTGGACTCCTGTCCCACTGCTGCAGTGGAAGCAGATGATCAAACGCTGTGCCCGCTCAGTTTATCAGCATTGTTAGGGACAGATTTTTTTTAAAAGCAGAGCGGTCACAATAGGGGCTAGGTTTTCACAGGAATTCAGCTCCCATATGCCCAGTATGCTGAATTCCTCTGGAAAGTTGTCCATAGGTGACACCTTACCATTTTGACAATCTGAACTCCTATTTTTGTGCTACTTTACTCTAAAACTATTTATTTGGATTTTTAAGCCCCTCTTCTCCAACGGGGTGACCAACCTATATCTTATATATTTGTGTGTGTGTGTGAGTGAGTGAGTGAGTGAGTGAGTGAGTGAGTGAGTGAGTGAGTGAGTGAGTGAGTGAGTGAGTGAGTGAGTGAGTGAGTGAGTAACATATACACATGTATAAAATATACAAAAAATAAAACCTGTAAAATTATATTCAATTCCCATTAAAACCACTTCCCAAACCATATTTCCACCTACTAAAAGCCCGGCCAAACAAGTGGGTTTTTCATTACATTACTAATTTAAAACTACTTTAATTTTTCAAAGCTAACAGCTTCTGTCATTCTTTCTAAAATGTAGTGACAAACATATTTGAGCAGCTGAGCAATTTTAAAAATCTCATCTCAGTTCTGAGACTTTGAAAAAGCCAACTCTCAGCTCTTTTGAAAATCGGGCCTCTAGGACTGCTGGGGGCACAGCTTTAGGACGGGGATTGTGTCACTTGCAGGTCAAGTACTGAGGCAGAACAGGACCACTCCACGTTTTTTCTCTCTCTCTCTCTCTGCTGGAAAGGGACACGTAGCAGTATGGCAGGAATGCTGAGCAGGCACCGACACCTTTTGGAGTGCCATGTCATCACAATGCTCCAAAGAAGGTGGGGCCATGTCCATAACAGGCAGGACAATCCCTTTTGTCTCTCCTTTTTCTGATCTGACCATGCCCCTTTTGGATTGTTGTGATGTCACCAAGTTCTGAAAGGGGCAGAACAATTTATTTGTCCCATCCCTTCCTATGGTGCCCATGTCCCCATATTTATTTATTTAACAGATTTTTACCCCACTTCTCCTGCTAAAAGCAGCTTGAGGTGACTAACAAAAAACACAAAATACAGTAACAAATACAATAATAAATATATAATAGAATAAAATGATAAAAACCAACTGGGGGACGTCATCAAAATCAAACCCAACCACCCTAACCCACCCTCACAGAAAGCCTGACAGAACAGCCAGGTCTTGCATTCACGCTGAAAGGAAGAGGAGTCCAGGGCCAATCTGAAGTCTACTGGAAGGGAGTTCCACAGTCTAGGTGCGGCCACCGAGAACGCCCTCTCCAGTTTCCCCACAGAATACCCAGGGAACCTTTAGAAGGGCACCCCTGGCAGACCGCAGAGGCCATTCCAGGGCCCAGGAAGTGAGGTGGTCCCACAAGTAGGCAGGGCCTAGACCATTTAGGGCTTTATAGGTCAAAACCAACACCCTGAATCGGGCCCGGAAGACTATAGGCAGTCATGCAGTGAGCAGAGCACTGGTGTAATGTGCTCATGGCGACCCATCCCTATGAGGAGGCGGGCCACCGCATTCTGCACCAGCTGCAGTCTCTGGACCATCACTACGGGTAGCCCCATGTAGAGTACATTACAATAGTCTAATCTTGAGGTAATGAAAGCATGGATGATAGTGGCCAGGTCGGAGTCTGAGATATACGCCCAAAGCCGCCACACCAGATGTAATTGGCAAAATGCGCTCCTTGCCACAGACTCCACCTGGATATCCAGGGAGAGCTGGGAATCGAGCACTCCCAGACTATGAACCTGAGAGCCCAATGGGGAACAAACTCCATCAATGACAGGGGACACCACACCCACTGCCTTACCCACCAACATTACCTCTGTCTTGTTGGGATTCAGCATCAGTCAGCTTGCCCTCATCCAGTCCCCCACAGCTGCCAGACGTTGGGTAAGCACTAGGAGTGGGACCCCGGGGCAATTACCGGATACCGGATTTACCGGTTTTCCGGTTCTCAAAAGAACCGGATTCTTGGATTAAATCCGGTATCCGGTACCGGTTTTATTTCATTGATTTCAATGGGGCACTGTGTCCCCATTGAAATCAATGGAATAG
>QEPC01001301.1:6338790-6356124 GCA_003113815.1 Sphenodon punctatus
TCCCCCCTTCCACCCGCGCAGCCTGGACTCGGGGAGGGTTTTTTTAAAAACTTTTTTGGTGGGAGTTACATTGCAGCCATTCATTTAAATGGCTGCAATGTAAAAAAGTCCGGTACCCGGAATCCGTTAACGGGACCGGATTTACCGGGTCGAATCCGATAATGCCGGTACGACCAGTACCGGCATTATCGGATACCGGATTTACCGGCACGCCCACCCCTAGTAAGCACAGAGACTGCCAGGTCTGGGTTGGATGAAAAACAGAGATAGAGTTGGGTGTCATCAGCATATTGATGACACTGAACATCAAACTGTCTCACGACCACGCCCAACGGCTGCATATACACGTTGAACAGGAGAGGGAACAGAATAGAACCTTGCAGGACTCCACACGAGAGGTCCTGGGAAGAAGATGAACAATCCCCGAGCACCACTTGCTGAGTTCTTCCAGCCAGGAATGAGCGGAACTATTCACAAACAATCCTACCCACCCTGGTCCTGCCCTGCAAGCGAGTCACCAACATCTCATAGTCAATAGTATCAAAAGCAGCCGACAGATCTAACAAAATCAACAGGGTCGATCGACCCTGGTCCAATTCCTGGCAAAGGTTGTCGACCAAAACCACAAGTGAAGTCTCGGTATCATAACCCGGACCAAAGCCGAACTGTGAAGGATGAGGAAAACTGATGATATTCAGATGCTGGTGCAGCTGCTGAATTACAACCCGTTAAATAACCTTCCCTAAAAAAGTCAAGTTTAGAGATCAGCTGATAGCTGGCGTGGAAGTCAATGTCAAGCAATGGTTTATGAGCAGAGGCTGCACCACTGCCTCCTTGAGGCAGCTCAGGACTCTGCCCTCCTGAAGGAAGCCACTGACAACCTCCGCCAGCAACGACGCCAGAGTCTCCCAGCTGGCCTTAACCAGTCAGGATGGGCACGGGTCCAGTTTGTAAGAGGTGGCTCTAACCACCCCAAGAACATCCTCCGCATCAGTGGGCAACACCCACTGAAACTGATCCCATGAAACCAGACAAGACGGGGATTCCACAGCCTCTGGTTCTCCTATACTACAAAGCGCGACATCAAATTCGAGGTGAATCTGAGCAATTTTGTTGGCGAAGTAATCAACAAACATGTCACAGTGGGCACTAGATGGTTCAAGTTCTAGGTGGAGGGAGGCCGAACTGACCAGCCCCCTCACCACCCGGAAAAGCTCCACTGGACGGGACTTTGCAGATGTTATAAGGGCAGGCCCGCAGAGCCACAGCATAGGCTCGTAAACTAGCTCTATGTTGCAATCAGTTGGCTTCAGCACGAGAACGGCAGCACCATCGCTCTAAACGCTGTCCTTCCTGCCTCAGGTGCTGCAGGTCCTCTGTAAACCAGGGAGCCTGCAGCGACGGTGCTGGGGGAGCAGGCCCTTAGGAGCCGTCCAGTCAATGGGCTTACTTCCATAAAGCAACGAGGTCATGCAGTACACAGGGAAGTCTGAGGTGACCAGTGAGGGAAGAACAAACCTCTTTCCTCAAACCTCATTTATTTATATAATAAATGAATAAACAAATACCAGCTGCTGGTGCTCGTGGAGATATGGAAGAACAAGAGTAGCCATTTCTGAAAAGTCTCTTTATCTACTAAAGTGATATTCCACAGATGAGAATACAGACTCAGCGTGAGATGTGGAGGATGAGACAAATAGTCAGGTGGCTAGGGATCATTCAAGCTTTGCGAGTCTCTTGGAAACACATAATAATTCTGGTTGGTAATTATCCCATAAAATTCCCTGATGTTTGAACTAGCAACCAATGCAATGCAATGCCGTTTCATCTCTTACAAATACTCCTAGAGATTGCCATGAGTGGATATTATTATTTTTTAATATTCCAAACTGTTATTTTAAGTTCAAAACTATTAATTTATGAAGATACCCCTTGATATAACGAGTGACCAAATAAATAAACCGAAATAACATAAGCAACTCCAATAAAGGATACTGAAGCTCCTGTCTGTAATTGCTAAGTGCCAGAGGTTAATCCTGAGATCATCAGCAGACATATACGTCTCACAGTCACTGTTGACAGAAATTGAGTTGACATGATAGGTGTGACCATTAGCAAAGATTCTCCTGGGGCTGACTTCTACCATCAAATCCATAGGCTTTAGTACAGGCACCTGGGGGAGGGAAATATAAATTTTGAAGATAATTTCTAGCTACACACTGGCGTTTCAGGGTTGAACTGAAGGAAAATAAAATATATTTTAAAAACATTTTACTAATATTTCAAGCTATTTCTTTCATTGTCTGATTCTTCAAAAACAGAAACATCAAGCCTATATTTTTTCTGGTATATAATACACAAATTTGAAAACAACATCTTATATACTCATGTATTTTTACATAGGTAACTGTGGGCTGATCTTTATGTAAGAAAGAACTACACACAAGTATGTTACCCAAGAGACACCACTAGGTGTGTACCTACTAGGGGTTAAACAAGCAGCTAAATTGCTGCTTGCAGCATTTCTCACTGTATCAAGTACCAGGACCGTCCCGGTAAGAGTCCTTGGCAGAAAAACATTAAAATAAATAAATACATATAATTGTATTGATTTAATAAATGAATAAATAAATATAATTCATTGCACATAAGCTTTCCTTAACCAAAATGGTGGCACTAGCATCACCGCCATTTTGGGTAAGGGCAGCGGACTGAGCATGCACAAAATGCGCAGTGATTTCCCCCCCCCCCTTCCTCGCCAATAACTCAGCAAAGGATTTTGACAAGATATTGAGTAATGTTAATATGTCTTTTCAGCCCTAAAACATACCAACAGATTCTCACCAACAGAAGCCGGTACAATTAAAGAGATCATGTGAACTACTTTGTCTCCATCTCTTACATTAGGGACCAACATGGCAACCACACTCTCTCTCTCTAAATACATACCAAGAATCAATAGTTTAGACGAATGAGAACGTCACTCTGGCAGTACGGCTTATGCTGATTAACATGAATCAAAGTAATTTTTACAATCATCCAAACTGTTCATCACATTGGACCTTTGTTTTAGGGCAACACAAATAAATTCGTTCCAGCACATGCTCATTCATCGTGCCGTGACAAGAACAAATAACTGGCCTATCCAAACAAAAACAATGTTTCTGCATTACCAGGTTGTACCCTAAAATTGGATATTTTGGTTCCCTTAATTACATGCTACAATGTTATAATCTCCAATTACTAATTTGCATTAACACTTTCAAGTGCAGATACCATTTAACATGCATTCAGCATATGCAGCTAACTCTTTATAGCAGGGGCGGCCAGACTTACAGTGCACATGATCCACTTGATCCCAGCGTCAATCTCAGGCAATCTACCAAGACCCCTCCCCACTGGCTCCGAGTTCTAGGGCACCTCAGCACTTAATCTCAGGAGTAAAGAGGAGCACTCCCCTTTAGAAAGAGACTTCCCCACTGCACGGCAGAAGGTCTCCTAGCCCTTCTTTTTCCCCACAGACACACCCTAGGGTGCCAGTCCTGTTCTTCTCTCCAGAGGCAAACCTCTGACAGGCTGGTCTTCCCTCCCTTACTAAAGAGTAGCTTCTGATCAAACAGAAGGTCACGATTAGGGCTGAAATGAGAATCTTTTTTTTTTTTTTTCCCCTCACGAGAAGTGAGAATCGTTACCGACATTCTCAGGACAAACTCAGTTTGAGATTTTGGTAAAGAATGTTTCTTGATTTACCATTTACCGACTTACTGTGTACTCTGTTCATCCTAGTAATGTGCATGCACAAAATGGTGACTGCAGCGGTTCTGCATCTATGCAGCCCTCTTCCAAGATGGTGTTGACAGTATCACTGCCATTTTGGAAAAGGTCAGCCATTTTGCACATGCTCATTACCAGGATGAATGTGGTACATGTTAAAATCGATGTACAGCACACGGTAAATCACAGTAAATGCGCTAGTCGTTAAGCAACAAACAACAAATAAATTTAAATTTATTGCAAGCCACATGGCTATAAAACAATATACAATAGTAGTTATATGGAAAACGAAGAAAATTCTCAACCAAGAAAGTGTCAAGAACCAGAGGTTTTTGTGATTGATTCTTGCTCAAAATGACTCAAGATCCACGATTCTTGGTGAGAATCAAGAAAAAAAATATTGAGATTGAGTTTCAGCTTTCACGATCTACCTCTTGACCACCTCTGCTCTTTAGCAATGCAGAAATATTAGTGTCTCCACAACTTTCATCAGCGCCACGCTAGTTTGCTAGATGAAGACCGTGACTGTCTAGTGTATATTTAATTGCTGGTCTTCCTTTCAACTATGCATGAACTGGTTTTCAATGAAGTTTGGCCTGCTCTGAAACCCAGGTTGTTTTGTTTTTTTCCCTTTAAAATTAAACAGAAATGAGACTTTGGCCCACTACATTTAATTCCATTGTTCCAAACGAGACAAGAACATGAAACATTAACTTAATGTTCAATACTTCTGACAAAATGACAACCCACTTAATAATAAATGGGAACCCATGCTCTGTAGAAGTGACTCATCAGCTATTAGACCTGGGAAATTCTTTTACAAATTCTTTTCATTTCGAAGTACTGTTACATTTTAAAGAAATGTGAGAGAAGTTATAAGATTCAGGACGATATTATGGCAACAAAAATTCTGTGGTGCTTGGTCATTGGGAACGTTAATGTGTACATCACCTCCTCTGAGCTTAGCTGGAAGACCCTCTTGTAGGTACCAACTGCCTGCCAAGTTTCTAAAATGAAGGTACGCAGAGAGGCGTTCTCGGTGGCTGCCCCACAGTTATGGGCCTCCTTGGAGGTTTGTCTAAGCCTAAGCCTGCTCATTTTCTGGAGGCAATGGAAGACCTTTTTTTGGCCAGACATTTGGTAGGTTGAGTTTTCGCAGGCTGTTTTTTATTTGCTTTTATGGGGGTATCTTAATATTTTGGTTTATTCTGTTTTTTTGTATTTATTTTTTATTTATTTATTTTATTTATTTAAAATGTATATCTCAGGGTGGCTTTATGTATTGAAAGCCACCCTGAGTCCCAACGGAATGGACAGGATAGAAATATAAATAAAGAATGTCTGAACACTTTGGTGGAACCTCAGGAGGAATATGCACACTGCCAGCCAGAGAATCAACTCAGCTTTGCCCAAAGAACTCTTGTAGGAACCAATAGCTCACCTGAAGTGATGTTACCATAGAAAGATCTTTAAGTTTCCCTTCTTCATCTTTTAAGTTGTATCCCTCCGGTCTCTTATCTCGTTCAGTAATCTTCCATAACTTGATAGTTTTGTCTAAAAGAAAAGTAAAGAAAAGTTTATAAACTTTTTTTTCCACGAATTCAAGAGTACAATAAGAAAAATCCTAGCTGATGGCAGAAGATGGATTCTATTTTAGATTTGTTGTGTGACTTTCTTCCTGTTCTTTAAACACAGAAATATCCTCCCCTTCCAAAGGTTGCTAACTGACTATCACACTGTCAAAAGATGTAACTTCTGTTAAAGTTTTGGTTGAAGCATCTTTAACGGCTAGATCTGGAGCTGTATAGACCAGAAGTCGGCAAATGGCTTCTATAGGAAGGGCAGCCGATAAATGTGAATGAATGAATGAATGAATGGTGGCTTGGGAGTTACATGTGGCTCTCGGGCACCTGTCCTGTGGCTCTCGTCAGGATTCCCTCCCTGTGCTTCCAGCCCGGGGGAGAGGACTCAAAGGCGGCACACCTCTCAGTCGCCGGCTCACTGCTGTTGCTGCTCCATCAGCACCCTCCTTGTTGCTGCAGGGGGTCGGGACCTAGAAGGACTTGCCCCCAACATGCCTCCCCCAGAAGAACTGTTGCTGGGGCCACTGTGTTACCGTGCTGGGGTAAGGGATTTCCCTGGGCCCCCACCTGACTTTCATAATCACCCCTTCCCTGCGGGAAAGGGGGCAGGGCCAGGGATTCCTTCCCCGTGCTTCCAGCCCAGGGGAGAGGAGTCAAGAGTGGCACACCTCTTGGAAACGCTGCAGTCCGCATGCCAAAGGACCGCTGTTAAAAGATCCTTTGGCAATGCCCTCCAGTGGGGATGGTGGCCCGGGGGGGGGGGGGGGGGGAGGGTTTTTAAGGTGGAGGGCTGTTGGAATTTTGAATGTTATTTTAGTGATTTTACCGGTGGAGGCTAGTTAGGGTGGTTTTATGTGGAGGTGAATGGTGACGGGTTGGTGTTTTGCTCTGGGGGTGGTTATTTGGGATGCCCTGTTCCCCCAGTGAGAGTGAGTGGGACTGGGGTAGGGAGGGGGCGGTCTTTCCCCTTGGTGAGATGGGGGTTGACCTCCATGGGGTGTTTGGGGAGGTCTCCCTTGCCGGTCGGGTGGGACAGCCAAGGGGTGGGAGTCAGGCAGGGGCTGGGAGGGGAGCCTGCACCAACTGGGGTTGTGCTAGGCTCGGGAAGTTATGGTCCCTCTGGGAGGCTGGTTAGATCGGTGCGGAGGGACCGGTGTTTGGTGCCTGATCCTCCCGCTGGACCCCGGGCTGGTGGCGAGGTGCTTAATGATCGAAGGGCCCCATATTTGGGGTTGCTGCTGTTTAATGTGAGGCTGGCTGTCAACAAGTCAACTACAGTCTGGGAGTTAATCCTGGACCAAGCAGCTGACCTCGTGTGTATTATGGACACCTGGCTGGACACTGAGTTGGGGCCTATTTTGGCCGACTTAATTCTGGCCAGGTACTCCATACAGCATCATCCCTGGTCAGAGGGATGGGGAGGCGGTGTAGCCATTATTTTTAGGGAGACGTGGTCTGTGAAGAGGTATCCGGTGCAAACTATGGCAGATATGGAGGGCCTACATCTGGTGATCGATTTGGATGGAGACAGATTAGGGCTGCTTCTGATATACCGTGCACCTATCAATACAGTAGCATTCCTGCACACTCTAGCTGAGCTGGTGTCGGAGGTGGTCTTGTGATCTCTGACGACTGTGGTCCTAGGGGATTTCAATATCCACACTGATGGCAGTCTTGGAGGGGGGGGGGGGCAGAGCGTGATTTCATGGCTGCCATGGCAACCATGGGACTGTCTCAGGTATTATTTATTTTTATTTATTTATTTCCTTGGTCTTGTACCCCACACACTCCTGTTCACAGAGCAGCTCAGGGCAGCTCACAGTAAACACAGACCATCAATAAAACATCATATAAAAAACATCCACAAATACTATAACATTCAGTAAGTCCTAAAAACATACGAAAGGCAAACAAGACCCCTACCTCAAACCACCACCACCACCCATCTCCCTCTCCAAAGGCTTGGCGGAACAGCCAGGTCTTACACTACCTTCAGAAAGAGGGGAGGTCTGGGGCCAGGCAGGCCTCCATTGGGAGGAAGTTCCACCGTCTAGGTGCAGCCACCAAGAATGCCCTCCGCATCGTCGTCACCCGGGAAACCCGGGGGACTTCAAGTCGGGCGTCCCCAGTCAACCACAGGGGCCCTGATTAGACCCGGGGCCTGAGGCGGTCCCGCAGGTAGTCAGGGCCCAGGCCATTTAGGGCTTTAAAGGTAATTACCAGCACCCTGAATTGGGCCCGGAAGACAACAGGCAGCCAGTGCAGAGAACGGAGCACAGATGTAATGTGTTTGCGGTGACCCGTCCCTGTTAAGAGACGGGCCGCCACATTCTGCACCAACTGCAACTTCCAGACTGTCCGCAAGGGCAACCCCACGTAGAGTGCGTTTCAGTAGCCTAGTCTAACCTGTCACTAAAATCTGCCACTGTACCCAAGGACTGGAGGGTGGTAAATGTAACCCTGATATTTAAAAAGGGATCCAGAGGCGATCCTGGAAACTACAGACCAGGAAGTTTGACGTCTCTGCGGGGCAAAATGGTGGAAACCATCATTAAGGACAGAATTACAGCGCATGTTAACAAACATGGCTTAATGGGGAAGAGTCAACACGGATTTAGTAAAGGTAAGCCATGTCTCACTAACCTGTTGGAATTCTTTGAGGGTGTAAATAAGCATGTGGACAAGGGAGACCCAGTAGATATAGTGTACCTGGATTTCCAGAAAGCATTTGATAAGGTCCCTCATGAGAGACTCTTGAGAAAATTAAAAAGTCATGGGATAGGAGGTAGTGTCTTACTATGGATCAGAAACTGGTTAAAAGATAGAAAGCAAAGGGTAGGACTAAATGGTCAGTTTTCACAATGGAGAGATGTAAAAAGTGGTGTGCCTCAGGGATCTGTATTGGGACCGGTGCTGTTTAATGTATTCATTAATGATTTGGAAAAGGGTGTTAAGAGTGAGGTGATCAAATTTGCAGACGACACCAAGTTATTCAAGGTAGTTAAAACACGAGCAGACTGTGAGGAACTGCAACAGGATCTTACGACACTGGGTGCCTGGGCATCTAAATGGCAAATGAGATTTAATGTGGACAAGTGCAAAGTGATGCACGTAGGGAAAAATAATCCAAACTATGCGTACACAATGCTGGGTACTAAGCTAGGAGTTACCACTCAGGAAAAGGATCTGGGGGTGGTTGTGGACAATACAATGAAATCCACAGCGCAGTGCGCAGCAGCAGTCAAAAAAGCAAACAGAATGTTAGGAATTATTCGGAAGGGGATAGAGAATAAAACTGAGGATGTCATAATGCCTCTATACAAATCAATGGTGCGACCGCACCTCGAATATTGTGTGCAGTTCTGGTCGCCCCATCTCAAAAAAGCCATAGCTGAACTAGAAAAGGTACAGAGAAGGGCAACAAAAACGATCAAGGGCATGGAAGGGCTCCCGTATGAGGAGAGGCTTGGTAGGTTGGAGCTCTTCAGCTTGGAGAAGAGATGACTAAGAGGAGATATGATAGAGGTCTATAAAATCATGAGTGGTGTGGAACTAATAAACAAGGAACAGTTACTTACCCTCTCAGCTAGTACGAGAACTAGGCGACACTCCATGAAAGTTTAAAACAAATAAAAGAAAATATTTTTTCACTCAGCGTATAATTGGGTTGTGGAATCTACTGCCAGAGGCCGTGGTAAGGGACAGTGCTATAGCTGAGTTTAAAAGAGGTTTGGACAAGTTTCTGGAAGATAGGCCCATTAGCAGTTATTAGCCAGACAGGATCAGGGAACATGATGGGAGCTGGGGGGAAACAACAGGGAATGGATCCCCCATTGTGATCTGTTGGGTGCTTCTCCCAAGCCACCGTGATTGGCCACTGTCGGAGACAGGATGCTGGGCAAGATGGACCATTGGTCTGACCCAGTATGGCACTTCTTATGTTCTAATAAAGGCATGGATGATGATGACCAGATCAGAGTCTGAGACTTATGTCCGCAGCCACCGTACCAGCTGTAACAGGAAAAATGTTCCCTTAGTCACCACCTCCACCTGGAGGTAGTGACTGGCCCTACACATGATGGGGGTATACTCTTAACCTGATATTCTGCACAGGCCTTGAGGGGGGGTGGGGGGAGGTGTCTATTGGTGGGGGAAGTATCAGTATTACCCTTGTCATGGATGGATCATTACCTCCTTCAGGCCAGTCTTCTGGCACATGCCTGCCCTTGGAAGGGTGTGAAATCAGTTTGGTTGGTTCGCCCCTGGAGAGTTATGGAACTGGAGGGGTTCCAGAATGCTCTTGGGGAGTTACCCTCTGATCTCGACAACCGCTTGCTCGATGACCTCGTGGCTTTTTGAAACACCTTGCTGATAGAGACCATCAACCAAATGACTCCTAGGCATTCACTTCTTGAACGTCAACACCGCAGGTCCCCCTGGTTTACAGAGGACCTGTGGCGGAAGAAGAGGGAGGGACAGTGGCTGAAGTGGTGGTGGCACCGTTCTCGTACTGAAGGCGACCAATTGCAGCATAGAGTTAGTTTATTAGCCTATGCTGTGGCTGTGTGGGCAGCAAAGAAAAGGTTCTTTGCTGCTCTCATAGTGTCCGCAATGTCGCGTCCAGCTGAGCTTTTCCGGGCGGTGCGGGGGCTGGTCAGTCCGGCCTCCCTCCACCTGGAACTGAAGTTTTCCAGTGCTCGCTGTGACACTTTTGTCGACAAAATTGCTTGTTTTCATCACGACGACTTCTCCCACTGCAGTAAGAGCGGTGTCGAACCAGAGGTAATGGAAGGCTTGTCCTGTCCTTTGGGATCAGTTTCAGTGGGTGTCGCCCACTGACGTGGGGGATGTCCTTTGGGATGGTTAGGCCCACCTATTGTGAACTTGACACGTGCCCAGGGTCCTGGCTGGTTAAGGCCAGTCGGGAGACGTGGGGGCCATTGCTGGCAAGGGTGATCAACACCTCCCTGAGGGAGGGCAGAGTGCTGAGCTGCCTCAAGGAGGTGGTGGTGCGGCCTCTGCTCAAGAAACCATCTTTGGATGCTGACTCCCTGACCAGCTTCGCTTTCTAGGGAAGGTTATTGAATGGATGGTGGCTCGGCGGCTCCAGGAGCATCAGTTTTTTAGATCCCTTGAAGTCCGGTTTTTGCCCAGGGTTTGGCACTGAGACTGCTTGTGGCCTTGCATCAACAACCTCTACCATGAGTTGGACCAGGGTCTATTGACCCTGTTGATCTTGTTAGACGTCTCGGCTGCATTTGATACTGTTGATCATGAGATGTTGGTGGCTTGCTTGCAGGACCGAGCTGGGAAGGGCAGAACTGCTTTTGAATGCTTCCGTTCCTTCCTGGCCAGAAGAACTCAACTTGTGGTACTGGGTGATTGTTCATCTTCTCCTCAGGACCTCACACGTGAGGACCTGCAATGTTCTATTTAGTTCCCTCTCTTGTTCAAGGTGTACATGCAGCCTTTGGGGGAGGGTGTCAGTAGGTTTGGTGTGCGGTGTCATCGATATGCTGATGACACTCAACTTTACCCCTCTTTTTCAGCTGACTCAGGTTCGGCTTACCCAGTGTTTGATGGCTGTGGGGGACTGGATGAGGGCAAGCCGTCTGAAACTGAATCCTGACAAGACGGAGGTGATGCTGGTGGGTAGGGCTGATGGGCAGGTGGCCCCCATCATTGACGGGGTCTGCCCTCCGCTGGTTCCTCAGGTTCAGAGCCTGGGGGTGCCCCTTGACCCTGGATGCCCAGGTGACAGCTGCGGCAAAGGGAGAACTTTGCCAATTACACCTGATGTGACTACTTCAGCTGTATGTCTCGGATTCTGATCTAGCCACCATCATTCATGCTTTCATCACTTCAAGACTGGACTACTGCAACTCGCTTTACGTGGAGCTACCCTTGGTGATGGTTCAGAAGCTGCAGCTGGTGCAGAACGCAGCAGCCTGTCTCCTCATGGGAACGGGTCACTGCAAGCACATTACACCAGTGCTCTGGTCTCTGCACTGGCTGCCTATAGTCTTCTGAGCCCAATTCAAGGTGTCGGGTTTGACCTATAAAGCCCTTTGCAGCCTGGGCCCTGCATAGCTGCGGGATTGCCTCACCCCCAGGAGCACTCTCCTCAGAGTCCCCCACGTATCTCAGGTTATGATGAGGAGAAGGGCATTCTCGGTGGCCGCACCGCAGCTGTGGAACTCCCTCCCAACAGAGGCCTGCCTGGCCCCGGACCTCACCTCTTTCCGTAGACAATGTAAGACTTGGCTGTTTCGATGGGCTTTGGGCGAGGGAGACAGGGGTGTGTGTGTATTTTTCTCTACCGTGGGATATTTTATTGATTTTATTTTTATGACGTTATTTATTTTTGTGTTTTTAAATATGTTGCGAGCGGTCCCAAGCTGCAGTAGCAGGAGGGGGCGGCCTATAAAACTGAGGAATAAATAAAAAGGAATAAATAAGTAGCTGTGCCTTGGGTCGTGCCCATGTGGCTCCCTCAGAAGCAAAAGAAGTCGAGACACCATTTCAGTTGCTGGAGTCTCATGGAGAGGCTATGGGAGCAGAGGGTGGATGCCTATTGCATGCTGCTGCACAAACCTACCAGGAAATCTGGGAACTTTGATGTGAGGGGGAAGGCTTGGGAATAGCCACGGTGCCCAGTCCCTGGGATTGGAGGAAGCCATGATGGATGATATGCATCTTTTGGCTCTCAGCAATATGAACATTTTGGTATGTGGCTCTTGGGCACTCTGCCCACCCCTGGTATATATACACACAAGTCTATCTGAACAGCTGTCTTCAACTACGATTAATGGTATTTTGCAATTACTGTAGTAATGTTCAAAAGCTTTCTGTTTCCTTTGTATACAATAATTTTCCTTGTAAACCTGTACTCCGTTAGATTTAGTATGATGTATAAAATTAAATGCAAATTCACATTTATCTTCTGTGATATTCATAGAATTTTTAAAAACTATAATGATGCAATTAATCAAACTTCCACATTCCCTAATCCCAGTGCATACCACAAAAGGAAATAACATCCGAGACACCCCTCACATGCGTGTATTTGACCTCTATTGATTAAACACATCCATTTTTTTCTTTTCTTCAGGAAAGCATGTTTAATTTAATACTGACTAGGTGCCCTATACTCTAATTTTCTTCTTTCCGTATATGACCTCTGGTCTCTTAACATACCTTAGAAATTCAGTGTTGATATGCTTTGACAGCTAAACTCTAAAAACAGGTTTAACAACTTTCCATGTTCATTCTTTCTAAAGAAAGAGTGTGCTTTGGAACACAGATAAGAGGCCAAATGCGGATCTGTTTGGCATAAACCAAGCCAGAAAACTGGCTTTATTACTGCAAAGAATGAATAGGGAATAATAATTAATTGTTATAATATCGAATTAAGCTCTGTTTACAGACCTCAGATTTAGCATAACGTTTCATATTCCAAACTCTATGCTTTCCAGTCATGCTTGAGAGCCCCATTATTTTTACTCCAGATGCGTTTCGTGACTCTCCCTATCCAGACACCTCTCTGAAACCAGACCAAAAACATACACCCCTTCCCCTAAGGAATTCATTCAGTGGGAGTAGCTGGACTCTTCCAGGCTTCTTGTAAACAAATTTTGCCCACTGTTGGCAGACAACCTACTTCATTATATTTTCTTAAAGCCCCATTTCTAGGAGCCAAATTATGATGTGAAATTGCTTTCCTGAAGGAGAAAAGCAAGTTTAAAACTTTCCCTGCTACAAGGAAAAGTTTGAAAACACAAACCAAACCGACTCCAAAAGTAGAGCGCTGCGCAGGCCTAAGATTAGGACTTGAGCCCAATGCAGCTGGGCTGGTGAGCATGGGTCCAATGGGTTTCTTCAGACGGACGTTGGGCGGGTTGCTCCTGGACCTGCTCCAGGGGTGCACAACCACATCTGCCCACTTGCAGCCCTGCCTGAGTCAGGTTTAAACAGACCTGGCGGCAGCTGCTGCAGCCCATGGTCTGTCTGCATGGCGCTCCCCCCCAATAGAATTACAAGTTGATCATCTGACGCTGTAGGTTGCTTCTCACAAATGTATGGTGTTGCCCAGGGCAACCTCCAGTGGCCATCCACCGGACAGACAGCAACTCCGTCACAGTTTGGGTGGCCCGCTCCCCTGACCCGACTGTGCTCCTCGATGTCCCAGAGCACTGCAAGCAGGGCTGCAGCTGAGCAGGGACAGCCTGCTTCAGATGCACATCTGGTTGCTTCGCCTTTAGACGGTGGGGCTGCTGTCCAACTAAACACACCCAGTGTGACAAACATGGTCCTCCTCCCCCCTCATGGAGTTCTAGGACATCACTCCGTAGTAGCGGGGCCACATCAGAAAAGGAGGAAGAGGGGCGCCCAATCTCAACCTTCTCCAACATGGTTATGGGCCTCCCAAAGCAACCTGACATCATAGTGTTCTTTAAGGGGAGGGAGCGAAGGCATTCCCCGTCCCCTGACCTTTTCTAATGTTCAAAAGGAACTCCCTCCCCTTGGAGATCCGCCTAAGCTAGAGACTGCTCGTCTTCTGGAAGAGATGTATGGTCTTTTTGTTGGCCAGGCATTTGTCAGGCAGGAATAGGGTTGGGTGGGATTGGGTAGGGAGGGTTGGAGAAGAGGATTGATGGGCGGGAGGTGAGGATAAAGGCTGGGGGTGTGATGTTGGGGGTTCTAAGAGATTTTAATGTATTTGATTGTAATTTTTAAATGTTGTTTGCTTCCCCGAGTCTATGGAGAAGGGCAGGGTGAAAATGCGAAAAATAAAATAAACAAACAAATGAATAAATAAAATGACTTCTATGGAGAACAAGGACATCATGGCATTCTTTGATGTCAGAGCCTCCATGCCAGCGGCTTGGGCTCAGAGAGCAAGTAAAATGAGCCACATTAAATGTATGATTATTATTATTTTACAACCCTAATATTTTCAAAAAAGGCAATTTTTGTTGGGCCTGATTTATTTTTGAATGCAGTCGCACAAAGGGTGTATAAATATGAAAGAAAGAAAAAAACCCGAATAGGTTGAAATCCATATAAATTAACCTCTGCTTGTACATAGGAAATGAGTGAAAGGCAAATAATTTTGGATAAAATGGTATTGGAAACACGACGTGAGAATATTGAGCCAGAATTGTAATGGACGCGCCTCTGCCTCAAGCAGAATTACGTGGATGAGCTTCTTGTACCCAATTCTTTGGCATTACCATTTGTTGACAGAAGGGAGTGGGCTGCATTCTGCTGTGGTAACCATTTGATCTTGTTTATTTTCTCCTCTATCTCCAAGCTCTTCAAATAATCAAATTCAGGTTCATGGCTTTGGAAAGTGCTGTAAACATTGTACTCTCCCTGATTGTAAGGCTCATTTTTACTCTGCAAAGAACATGAACAAACAAAAAATGATTCTGTTAGTGTTGCAATTTCATCCCTAGCTTTCAAGTTGAATGAAGTTAAACAATGATTATAACTAGAAGCTGCTCCACCTGAAAAGATAATTTTGAGTGAAAATATGTGTTGAGAGAAAAATATTCATTGCTTCATTAAAAAGAAAATTGTATAGGTTGTTTTTTTTTTTACAAATCAAGGATTTGTAGAACATGGCCAAATACATAAATCCCCAAATGTTTGAGGATTCAGATTTTTTCCACCTTGCCAGTCTTAATTCTGACCACTTCCTAAATGGACCAAGATTCAAACTATATTTTCCCACAGAAGAACTACAAGCTATCCTCCAGGTCAACATTTCTTTAGAGATGGGACTTTCAGTTTCATTCGAAACTGCCTGGATAAAGGGTATTTTTGGTTTTAAACTGAAGCCCTTGTAACTCGGCCTGCCATTTACAGATAGTTTCGGTTTTGTATTTTTCCTACTGAAGTCAATAGGAAATCTTCCCATGGACTTGTGTGGGAATGGAAACTGATCTGTGACCCCACCCCATTGGGGCCCCTACTTATCCCTCATCCCCACCCTCCAGGGCCATGGGATGTACCGACTGGCCTCAGAGGGCTTGACTGAAGCTCTTCCAGCCTGTTGCTGCTGTGGGAGGCCTCCTAAGCAGGTTTACTTGCCTTGGCGTGCTGCTGAGCTCCCTGCTCCACAGTGCATGTGTACAAAATGGCTGCCGGGGGCCTTTTTGCACATATGCAATTAGCCCCGGCTGCCTTTAGCCAAAATGGCAGTGGCCAAAATGACATCGCTGTCATTTTGGTTAAGGTCAGCCGGGGTTGATTTGCGCCTGTGCAAAATAGCAGCCACCCTTAACCAAAATGGCAGCGACATCCATTATGCCTCCCACCCACCTGCCAACACTCTTGCACCCCAAGCTCCTCACACCAGTAACCACCCAAGGAACTCTTCCTGTGCCTCACTCTGTCCCTCTTCTGCATTGAACGCAAAGGGGACACCGAGGAATCCCTCCCCCATTTAGTTCTGTCCCCAGCCTTCTTGCTCCCTGGCTGGAAAGATACAACCGTTCCCCTCCCCGCTTTTACTGGGATTTGTCTTTGGAGGAGCCTGAGCGAGCCTGCCTGGAGTGGGAGGCAGCGAGAGGAGGTGAAAGACTGAGTCTGGACTGCAAGGACTCTGAGCAGTGGGTTCAGCACAGCCAGAAACAAGGTAGGGGCTGGTACTAGCAGCCCCCCACCCCAATTCAACAAGTTAACATCAGGTCGGGAACGTCTAACTATTCTGTACTCTGTGGTTTGTTTGTGATTGATTTATTTATTTTACTTCTGAGTCACCCTTGGGAGGGGGGCATAATTGTGGGTTGAGCCCGGGCCCTCCCCAGCCTTGCTAAGCCCATGCGAACCTGTAATTAAACCCACGAAAACCTTTAAATCAAAACAGTGGAAAACAAACTCATCATTCGGACCAGTGTCCCACCCCTACAAACCGGCCACATGCCTCATGCTTCGCCATTACAGAAACCTGTCCTTTTCCCTCCCATATTTTCTCACTACAGGTAAGAGCCCACAATGATTTTATTGCCTATCCTCTCTATAAAGAACCTAATTTTCATTTAAGTCAAGGACATTTATTCTATGTTCTGGATGTAAAAGGGCAAAGAGAATCAAACTAAGGGAGCCCTGTCAGGTTTCTCCTCTAACACGCCCCAGGAGAATTCACCAAGCCAAAGAACAAAGCTGGAGCCAGGTCAAACCTCTTCATTCTATTTTGCCTTTGCAAAGCAGGAAGACTGCTAGAACACTGCTTGATTCCTTCTCGCAATGTGGGCGTGAGTTTCCACACAAAACCATCTCCAGGCTGACTCCATCCAAAGCCTAAATTGTGGCTGAGGCCATACCTCATTTCCCACAACAAACGAGGGCAGCTATCATATTAGCTACTACATATAAAAGGGGGGGGGGGGAGAACAGGCTTTGGAAAGGAATTTTGTACGTTATTGTGGAAAAATGTGATTATTATTTTGTTTGGTCATACAGAGACAGCATTTTATAACTAGCACTCAATGAAGAGATAAGACTGCTTGTCAAAACTTAATAGGGCCATGCACAGGCTCGAGAATTTGTATTTGTATTCTTAGTATTTGTATTTGTATCTTTACCAGTGTTCACTGCACTTCCTATGTAAATAGAATTTTATATTTCTATTTATATTTGTATACGTATATTGTATTTGAGGTTTTAATACCATCGTGTAAGCCGCCCCGAGCTGCTAATACAGCAGGAGGATGTGGGATAAGAAATGTTTAGAAATAAATAAATAAAATGGGGTCATGCAAACAAATATTATTATTATTATTATTATTATTATTAAACATTTATAAAGCGCCAGTTGCAAAACCTGGCGCTGTACAGAACATACAATCAGACGTGGTCCCTGCCTGTGGCTTACAATCTAAAAGACAAGGAGGGGGAGACAAGGAGAGGGGACAGTGGGAGAGACATGGGAGAAGACAAACAAACATTCAGGCGGATGCGAAGTCTCAGG
>QEPC01001301.1:6358348-6376350 GCA_003113815.1 Sphenodon punctatus
GGCGAGGAAGTGATCAGAATTAGGGCAGGGGTCAAAGGAGAGGTCAGTAAGAGAACAGTTTCGAGTGAAGATGAGGTCGAGGGAATGGCCGTCAGTATGAGTGGGGGAGTCGGTCCAGAGTCGGAGATTAAAGGAGGAAGTGAGAGAGAGAAAGCGGGAAATAGAGGGGGTGGAAGGCGTGTCAACGTGAATGTTGAAATCACCAAGGATAAGAGTGGGGATATCATCGAAGAGGAAGAAGGTGAGCCATGATTCAAAGTCTGGGAGGAAAGAGGAGAGGGAACCCGGGGGGCGGTAGATGACAGCCACCCGAAGGTGTAGAGGGGAGTATAAGCGCACAGAGTGCGAACCACTGAGAACCACTGACCAACATTGCAGGAGGTCATAAGAGAACACATATTTTTGGTTAACACACCTGTCACCTTCCCCTCACACAATATGTAAAGCATAGCAGCCTGTTCCCACAACATATATCCATTATCTCTACAATCGATTTTGATTCTATGGGAGGAATTAATGAGAAGTAGTGCCTGATGTCCCACCACAGTCTCCAAAATCAGTCAAGAGCACCCTCTTGCATGTTTGCACCATCTGCCCATCACGTTCATGAACCAAGGTCACAACACAGAGGCATTCTCAGTAGTAGCTGCTCCATAATTATGAAACTCTTCCCCGGAGTTATATTTTAGCCTGAGGCAGTTCATTTTCCAGAGGTGATGTAAAACTTTTCTATCTGCACAAGCATTTGGCAGGCAGGGATAGAGTTCAGGGAGGTTTGGTACAAAAAGTTTTAACTGGTTTGTGTGCACCCTTTCTATATCTATCTATCTATCTCTATATAATGTATTGTAACCCACAATAAACTCTTGGGATTGGGTGGGATAAAAGCCTAAGTAGATTATACAATAAATTTAAGAATAAATAGCACCCCGCCCGAATTCAGTGTCAAAATTGGTAACAGTCAGTTCCTGTTAATTAGAGGACACAACATGCTTGTAATAAGAAGTGGAAACAAACATACCTCTGGTTCCCTTTGGAATATTACAACCCGACCGCCCTTGTCCCCTGTAGCCAACAGTTCTCCAGTGTGGTTGAACTCAACTGTAGAAATAATATCAGCTGCACGGTTGGGGGGAAAAGTGAGAAAGAGTGAAGATTAGACAGATGTCGTCAAGAGGTCCATTAACAAGGGACAGGAAATGTGGGATTCAAAAGCAATCCTACTGCAAATTACTGATCTGACAGTCAGTCTATGCTGAAAGAAATACATACTGCTGAAAAATCAGAAGTACATTTCCCCCTTTAGTCTGTTATTTTTGAAGCAGCTGTTTGAACATTGTATCATCATGTATCATTGTGAGGCTATTAACCATGTTTCAGTGATCATTACATCTCAGCTGGGGGTGGGAATTGATGCAGTACTACTTTGGTTTACACTGTTCATCTGGATTTGACCCGTCATTTATAAGAAAAAGCCGCAGGATCCAGCTGATGACGCTTTTAACCCACACCCAAATGCAGAGTTAAACGTAATATTTCCAGCCGGGAGATATGCCGCCAGGAGAATCCAGATAACGTGGGAAAGCAAGCAGCCTTACACCATGAAAGCCTGATGAGCCTTTCCCTTGTGGGGAGTGGATATTTCCACAAAGTTCTAATTTGACTCCCTGCACACATTACAGGGAAGCTCTAAGCTCTGTGCACACACCGAATGAGTGAGGATTTGGCCTGCTCTGCCCACTTCTTCCCAGTGCACATTCTCCCCTTTCTGTGTTTAATTAAACTGAAGTAACTACTCCCATTTTTCAATAGCATTCAGATGAACAGTGAAAACCAAAGTAGTACTGCGTCAATTACCACCCCCAGCTGAGGTGTAATCACTGAAACACGGCTGATATACCCTCACAATGACGTGTTCAAACAAACAGCTGCTTCAGAATTACAGACTAAAGGGAAACATGTACGCCTGATTTTTCAGGAGTAGGTATTTCTCTTTCTACTCCTGAATAACGCTGATTTAGCGCATTGTTCATGTGAATGCTTCAGGAGTAAAACAGAAGGCAGGCCCAACTACCATTCATTTACTGTTTGTATGAACATGGCCTCAGATTTTATGCTACCCTCATCCTCTAAGATGCATCTACCATCTCTTTCAGCGCTAGAATCCTCCTGTCATTCTGTGCCATGAAAGCAAAAGCTACAAATACCCAGTAGAGTTCTCCTTACACTCATACCCTCGTTTCCCTTAATACATTCTTCAGTACTAAGCAGTACAGCTCAGTTTTAAGCAGTTAATCAAATATCCCAGCACCCCTGACAACGTATCATGATGATTTAAACACATCGAGATTTTTTGCACCCTTTAATATATATATATTTACAGAAAAAATGTGAAGCTACGTAAAGTCATCAAAACAGCAGCCCAGAATAACCTAGACTGTTCTTTAAAATGAAGAACAATAGAAGATATCACTTTACTACTTTGTCTCTATTGTCTATATTTGAGACCAACACAGCAAACCTTACTTTCTCTACACTAAAATGAAAAAGGAGAAAGAGACAAAGAGAAGGGAAAATAGGAAAAACAAATTCTTTTCTTGCCTGAGAGTAAATGTTAGGCTCATAATCCATTGTTAATCCTACACGAGTAGCATAATTTAAATTAAAGTGCCTGGTGTGATGTGAGATTAGGGAGGCAGCATTTCAGAATTATTGCCCAGTATAGAGTATTAGGCACGTACAGCATGCATCAGTCTACTATGATGATTGGCATTCAGAAATCAGCCCTACAGGCCAGACTTTAAGAAACGTCCAGGGCCCAATAGCTCTGTAAAGATGCACTCTTTTTGCCTGGGTTATGAAATTGAAATTTTATCAGCAATACTCACGAACTGTATGCTGGTATTTGTAGCATGGCATGTAAATTTGTTGTTTAAAGAGGAAAATAAAGGCCAAAAATCTTATGTCACTGAGGATGTTGACCTTTGCTTTCTAGAGAGAGAGAGTACAGTTGTTGTGTTGGTCCCAAATGAAAGAGATGGAGATGAAGTAGTTCAAATGATCTCTTTTAATGGACCAACTTCTGTTGGTGTGAATATGCAAGCTTTTGAGCCACATGGGGCCCTTCCTTAGGCATGTAGCCTAACAAGTCAGAATTATAAAAAAAACCTGAGCAAATGCCGTACAGGACAGGTCTATAGGAGGAGGCATGACAGTGACTTGGGTGGGAGTCAATAGGACAAAATAACTAGAAAGAGGGTGGAAGATGGGGAGATAAAAAAGAGAGAGGTGTCAGACATTAGCTGTATCAAATATACAGGTGTCAAAGACAAAGGAACACTAGGTGACAGACAGAGAGGATGATCTTTACTTTTGGAGGGGTGGGCAAATACATAGAGGAGCAGAGGCTTGTTATCTCTGGACAGCAGCTCCACAGTGGCTCTTTGGAACCTTGGTGCTAATTAATTAGCATCAGTAAAAGGAAACCAAATAGGATCTCAGATTGGGAATGCAATTTACGTGCTGACACCCACCTACCTGGTTCCACAAAGACTAAACCCAATCTTCTGGAACAAGACTCAGAAACGTATTCAATAAATTGGTTGTGATTTCAACATGGACAGTATGCAGGGTGTGGGGCTGGACACTTCCAGTTCTATGGTGATATATATGGAAGTCAATTGCCTGGGGGTGGCAGTTGTTGAATCATTCATGGCCTAACAACCAAGTTCTGCTGTCTTAGAGAAGATATGGTGTTATGTTTCTGCTTCCCCCAACCCTCCTTGAATGTTTTTGTTTGAACTGCAGCCTCTACAAGCAACTGCTACTTGTCGGTGCACCCCCCAATGAGACACAGAGACTGTAGCTGGTTTTAAAACTGGCCGCACTCAATTCACACATATTCATCAAGGCCGGTGGGTGATTGCACAAGCAATATGGGTCCAGTATGCTAGCTACTTAAATTCTTATTAACTCGGGTACTGACCGGGATGTGCCCTCCCATGTCAGTACTCCCAAACTGAAGTTCCCCCTTCGACAGAACCCTGGCTCTGGACGAAAGGGGGAGAGGCCCAACCGTGGGCTTGAGTAAGGAGGTGAGTACCCACAAAGTCAGCAGACAGTGCATGTACTTACTGACTCCACCAGGTACCCCTCCCAGGGTCATGACCCCAGTGCATGCTGTGCTCCCCCTCGCACTGGGTGTCACCTCCCCATCTCTTAAGGAGATGACTCATCTTAGCCTATTCTTACCTATTTAGCCTACTATAGCATACTGGACCCCCACTGAGTGCAACCCTTATTGTCTTTCGAATCTGTCATTCGAATTGCCAAATTCTCCATTTACTTCAATTATGTAATTAACATTCAAATTAGTACTTGCTTGTCTCTTTTTATGTCCAATTAGTATTTTATAGCCACCAAAATTCCCCTTCGGCTCCATAATGGCAACCGGTAAAAACCACAGTGCTAGAGCTGAGGTGGGTGGGGCTGACTTGCTGCGTCCCCAAACGGCTCCACCCTCCCTACAAAGGGCGGGTCCGTTCCTTTCTCCCCCAGCGCGGCGCCACTGTGCATGTGCTGCCTAGGGGTCGGTTGCCATAACAACCCCCGATCCAGTCAGCGAGCGCTCTAATGCGCTGCTGCTGCGCCCCTTCTTTCGCCACTCTGAGCCTGCATCCCATGACGGGGGCCCTACAATTACCCCGTTGCCGCCATTGCGGCGACGAAGGGGACTTTCATTGTATTGTATTTTATCAGGGATGTGTTGTGGGAGGGGAGACTGTGAGGAGGGTGGAAGGGGTGAGTCTGTGAGGGGTGTGACCTTTGTGGGGTACTACGGGTGAGGTTCACCCAGGTGAGAGACAGGGCTATGGGTGGCAGTGGGGTGGGAGGCTTCTCAGGTTAACCACAGCTGTCAGTGGGGTTGGGGGGAGGAGGGACAAGGCATGGGGAATGAGGAGAAGATTCCTTCAGGAGAGAGATGGAGGAGTGGGTGGGATAGGAAGGCTGGGAACAGAGAGAGATGGGATTTATTTTACTTGTATTTTGTACAAGAATATTCTTAGCCACCCTGAGCCACTTTGGAGATTAGGCAGGGTATAAATAAATAAAATAATATGTCCATATGCCAGAGTGTCTATAATAAAGCAAGCATCTCTTTGGCACACAAGACCAGGCCCAGCTCTGTTCACCAACAAATGAAGGTGCCAGGGAAGGTTAATAAAAAACAAGGTTAAAAATACAAGACAAATTATATTGGCTTTCACTTGAGACTTCTAATTTTGCACAATCACCAAAGTTACTATTGTAACTGGAGCATTAAGAGCTACGACACTTAGGCCTATCAAACTTAGTGTTGTAGTTCAATGAACTTTGGATCAGTTTCTTAGTTTGCATCTGGTTCTATTGTTAATAACTCTCTGAAGCACCTGATGTGGGCTAAGACATGCGAGGAGATGGCCAGTCATGGCCTGTATCATTGCTATAGTCAAAGGTGTGACTATAGTAAAAGGTAGTCAAAGATACTTCCGGGACCCATTTCTCAGGTTTCCATCTCCATTTCTCGGGTTTCCATCCCATTTTTCCGCTCTGATTTCCCAATCAGTAATCGGAAAATCAGTCAATTGGTATTGATAATTACAAATTGTTCAGGTAATCGGTTTCCTGATCGGTACTCAGGTAGCCTGTCAGATACCCAACACAGTGCCCAAACATGTAGGTATTACCCATAGGCAATAAATCACGTACCCGTTTCAGCTCTAGCATGTGGTGAATCGTGGTCTTGAATCCAAGATTCCCAGTTCCAACACCCTCTGCATTAACCACCAGACCACACAAAGTCTCCTGTAAAATCACTGATATTTAGAAAAATACTCTTAGCAATGAACTACCTCTACCAATGGCTTTCCGAGACAATACTTATTCTCAAGCAAACACAATCGAAACCTTCTGCCCTTAGTAACAGTAAGATAGAAATTCTGAACTAAAAACTACTTTAACGTATTTAAAAAACACAAATTATTTTGTTTTGACCAAGGAAAAAGCAACCACTTCACTCTCGTACTCCATGTTGATAAAAAAAATTAGCCTCAATTTAGTAAATAACTTTTATTGATCCACTGGATAAGAGTGGCTGCCAAAAATATAATTATGCAACATTTCTATCCAGCAGGCATACATTAGTCACACTGCTTCATAAAGCTTACTGACCCAGCCTGACTCTGAGGTACGATCGATCAGAAAAGACGTTCAAACACTTCCAGATAATTATCTCCAAAACATTCTGTTTCACATTAAGCAGCACTTTGGAAATGACAACTACTGTGCACATGGTAGTATCCCGTGTGAACCTCTCCTCTGGACAACCGTTGTGGCAACATACAGCATAGCTTAGTGCCAGATTTCACTGTCCCGTCAGAATAAATACTCCATGCTAGACGAGCCAATCTACTCACACGTACAGTGAGCTCCAGACAAGAGGTAGCCAAGATAAAAGCACCTCCCCCTACCTTGTTCAATAACATATATTTGTACCTTTCACCTGGCAGGTCCAATCCAGTACCACATACGGATAGCCAGACAGACAGAATTCCCAAACTGGGATCAGAAACTGGCCTCAACAGACAGAAGGGTAAATGTTTCCTTTATCACTGAAACCTTTAAAAAGTGTTTTCCCATGGTATCTCTATATTTATCTTAGATTTCTGTCTATAAAAGCTGGACTGGCATTTAAAGACATCTTAATTTTTTTTTAAAAAGAAACAATCATGTTTTGCTGGGGTAAGCTGTTGTTCTCCAAACTGAATCTTTATAAAATAATACAAACTAAAGATAGAAATATCTTAGTCATCTGGATTCCAACCCCTGAAATACCGAATAGCACTAAGCGCTCTGTCCAGTCTAATCTTAAAACATCCCCCCAAATGGGAATTCCATCAAGTCCCTTACTACCCTTGAGAATTCAGCAGCCTAATTTCAGTCTCAGGAAGCTTTTCCTGGCACTGCCTAAATTAACCGTTTTTTCAAATCATCTTTTTACTCTTGACTATGTGCTTTTCCCACCGCCAGAACTCTTTCCAACCAATCACTGATATTACACCATCTTGCAGAATTCTTATAGCTCGCTATGATATTCCTACATTTCTGCATAGCAAAGCTATCCACATTGAGTTTTCCTGATGTTTCTTCCTAAGACAATGGCAAATGGACTGTTATTGTCAGTATTACTATTACTCTTAGAGCAAAAAACCTTCCGTTTAAGAGAGGAGTCAAGGCTCTTACAAATACAGGTATGCTTCAAAAAGCATGTAAGCTGTCAAGGTGTTGTACAGTCTCACATACTGTGCTCATGTACAATTTAGGGTGAAAACAGATCAGCAGTTAGCCCGCTGGAGCCCAGGTTAGATCTGTGCAGCCCTCTCTCCCCATCCCCTTCTAAGCACGACAAAACAGAGGTGATGCTGGTGGGTGGGACCGGGGATCTGGGATAGGGTGTCAGCCCTGTTATTGGGGGTGTTCGCCCTCCCTTGGTTCCATCTGTGTGGAGACTGGAGGTGCTCCTGGACTCACAGCCGCACCTGGATTTCCAGGTGTTGGCTGTGGCCAGGAGCGCTTTTCGCCAACGACGTCTGGTGATGAGGCTCTGCCCATGTGTCTCATACTCTTATCTTGTCACCGTTGTCCATGCATTCGTCACCGCGAGGCTGGACTATTGCAACGCGCTCTACATGGGGCTGTCCATGGTGACGGTTCGGAAGCTGCAGCTAGTGCAAAATCCAGCGGCCCACCTCCTTATGGGGGTGGGTCATAGGGAGCACATGCAACTGGTGCTCCGAGCACTGCACTGGCTGTCTATTGTCTTCCAGGCCTGATTCAAGTGCTGGTTTTAACCTTTAAAGCCCTACATGGCCTGGGCCCTGCTTACCTGAGGGATCGCCGCATCCCCCGGGTCCTGGAGGTCGCCTCATCCCCCGGGTCCCCTGCAGGCATTCTGAGAGTGCCCTCTCCTGGAAGTCCTGCATTATCGGCGGGTCCATACAGACAGAAGAGCGTTCTCGGTGGCTGGACCATCACTCTGGAATGCCCTCCCAGCGGAGATTTGCCTCAACCCGGATCTCCTTGTTTTCCAGCGTAACTGTAAGACCTGGCTCTTCCGCCATGCATTTGGTGGGGTGGGTGGATTGGGTTAGCTGGGGGTAGGAGGTTAATGTTTTATTGCAGATCTGGGATATTATTGTGTATTTTGTATTTTATTTATGATGATGATTTTATTGTATTGTTTTATATATAATATGCAAGGCGCAGGTGAGAGACTGCAGGATACAAGTCCAAGGAAATAAATAAATAAAATAAGTGTCCAGCAGAATAAACAGACAGCCCCCCTGCCTGCATCCCATGTGCTTACGGCAGCCTCCACACAGTAGCACTAGCAATATTTTTCTCCTCCCCCTGTCCCTCAGCCAGCCCACTGTCAGCTGCGCTGTCCAGCTGTGCCAGCGGATCTTCCCCCTCCCCCCCTCTGGTATTTCAGATCCTCCTCCCTGTTCTTTCTTTCAGTTAAGCATCTGCCATTGTATTGGCTTACTGCCGATTAAGGGCTACTGGCATTCCCAAAGGCCCATTACCTCCAATTGGTATTCTTGTTGTCTCTACTGTTTTTAATCAGCATTCAGTTTTGACTTCCCAGTACACCTGCTGGGGAGTTTGCTTGGCATTTGTGCAAGAATAGGGTGCAATAAACTCCCCTGATGCCTATACAACAACAGGATGCAATAAAATGTCATACAATTACCAGCAATAAGTGCCACTCTGGTCCGTACAACAGTAGCACTCACGAAAGATTATCTCCTCACGTTCCATAGAACGTTAGTGGAACAGACATTTAAGTCTCTTCTCTCACTCTCCCCATTTGCCAAAACAGGTACTTCAAAAAATCAAAACTTCAAACTATACAACAGATTTTCAAAAAACTAAACACACACAAAATCCATTCAGGTGAGGTCATATTTGAATTTTTGTGCATCAATAGATTTCTTAATAGTGCTCCCAGAACTAAAATTGCTTTCTGACATTTGTTAATATTAATTATTATTATTATTATTATTATAAGCATTTGTATAGCGCCTGCTGTGTACCTGGCGCTTTACAGAACAAGAATAATGATGTGGTCCCTGCCTACGGCTTACAATCTAATAGACACAGAGGGGGGAGACAAGGAGAGGGGACATAGGGAGAGACAAGGGATAAGTAACATTCAAGCAGATGTGAAGTCTCAGGTGCACGTGCTTGGCTTGGTTGCAGTTAGGCAGGAGTCTGGGGGGAGGGTAGTCAGTAAATATTGAAAGGAAAGTTCTAACAGGTGTCGGGAAAGGTGGCGAGGAAGAGGTGGGTTTTGAGGAGGGATTTGAAGGTGCGGAGGGAGGGGACAAGAACCCCTTCCCTCCGCAAACCTTCCCTAATACACACCCTTCGACGCCGCAGGGAAATCCAGGACTCAAATGACGTGCAGCTTTTGGCCCATGTGAAGGGCAGACCTTTGCTGGCAAACATGCATGTACAGCAGAGTAACTTTTCACTACTCTGCTGGACGAGCATGTTTGCCAGCAAAAATCCGCACTTCTGTCCCTCTCGCATGACGGAAGCTGTGCATCAATCGAGTCCCGGACTTCCCCATGGCGCCAAAGAGTGCATATTAATAAACGTCAGAAAGCACCCTAAGTCTTCATAAGTAAAAAAAAGTTACATGGGGAGAAATTCCTTTCTGCCTCCAAAATTCAAACATCCTTGTTTTGCATCCAATTTGCCTGAATTTGGCAAAGTTCTACACCTCATCCCCACAATCCTCCCTATCAAATTTCACAGTGATAGAAGAAATCATCCCGGTTTTATAATGAATAGGTCATTCATGATACTAGCACAGTGATGCAGCCGCTTTGACGATACAGCCGATCCTGCAGCTCCATAATTATTTCGCATTTCTACAGGGCTTTCAGGGTGCAAACTGCTTTACAATTTTTATCTAGCTCACCTTCACAACAACCTTTTGAGGCAAGTGATTATCCTCATTTTACATATAGAGAACCGAAGCAGAAAACTGATTTCCGCTAGGCTATCCACTGAGTTCATGACTAAAATGGGATTTGAACCCTGGTCTCCCAGGTCCAAGTCCAATACCTCATTCTCTAGGCCTGACTGGCTCTACAGGTTGCTTTTACCTTTCTCTGGACATCAGGAGGTTTTTTAGTACGTTTCTTGTGCTGACATATCCAGAACTAAACTGAATATTCCAAAACCAGTTAACCAGACCCAGGATGATCTCCCATATCGAGATCGCTCATTCTCAACATGCTTTATGACCAGGGGCTTGTATTCACTGCTTTTTCTCCATTGGCAGCAATGGGGAAGACACAATGAACATGGATCTGTTTATAACCCTTCCATATGTGGACACCTCCAGAAGAAAGCATGTCCCCTAAGGTGTGTGGATAGGGGAGGTTTCACTGTATTAGTAATCCAGTTCTCTGGCAATGTCTCCACACACCAAATCATATTGACAGGACTGCCTTTAGTTCTTTGCATTTGCCAGCTAAAATAAATTTTGGCATAAGAACATAAGAAGTGTGGTAATGGGTTATTATTATTATTATTATTATTATTATAAGCATTTATATAGAGCCCGCAATGTACCTGGCACTTTACAAAGAATAAAATAGACACAGTCCCTGCCCGAGAGCTTACAATCTAAAGACAGGGGGAGGGGAGACAGGGAAGGGGGAACAGAGGGAGAGACAAGGGATGCAACATTCATGAGGATGCGAGAGCTCAGGTACACGTTCTTGGCTTGGTTACAGTAAATTGGGAGTTTGCAGATAACAGGTGGGGGATAATCCTGGGTGGGGATGATTAGCAGGAGTTAGGAAGGGCGGAGCGGAAGAGGTGGGTTTTGAGGAGGGACTTGAAGGTGTGGAGGGTGGGGGCAAGGCGAACCAGGGCAGGGAAAGAGTTCCAGGCGTGCGGGGCAGCGAGGGAGAAGGGATGAAGGCGGTTGAGGGAGCAGGGGAGGCATGGGAGGGTGAGGGAGGGGATGGAAGAGGAGCGGAGTGCTTGAGCAGGGGTCCGGAGGGAGATCAGGGCAGAGAGGCAGGGGGGAGCGAGGTTGTGAAGGGCTTTGTAGGTGAAGATGAGGAGCTTGTGCAGCATCCTGTCTCCAACACTGGCCAATCACTGCCTCTTGAGAGAAGTACCCAACAGGACACAATGGGCAATCCATTCTCTGTTGTTCCAGACACCGACAAAAAGAGGTTACATCCCCAACCTACTTGGCTAATAGCCATTCATGGACCTATCCTCCAAGAATTTATCCAATCCCTTTTTAAAACTAGCTACACTATCAGCTGTGACCACTTCCTCTGGCAGTAAATTCCAAAAGCTAATTGTGAGCTGAGTGAAAAAATACTCTCTCATTTGTTTATAAATCTGCTGCTAATAAATTTCATGGAGTGTCCCCTTGTTCTAATATTGTTAGAAGGGTAAATAATAGGGGTGGGACTTCAGGCAAAAAACCAGATACCGGTTTTACCGGATACCGGTTTCCCAAAAACCGGTATACCGGATTAGAACCGGTATACCGGTACTGGTATTTTTCCATTGATTTCAATGGGGAACTGTCCCCATTGAAATCAATGGGAAAAAGAAAACAATACCTTGCCCCTCCCAGGCTGTGCGGGTGGAAGGGGGGACACCCCCCCCCCCACCCTGCCCAGCCTCAATTTAAAATAATTTTTTTTAACCTGAAGTCCCTGCTAATGCAGGTTCCGGGCCCCTGCCATGCCGGCGGCGGTGACCCAGAGCCCGCACCAGCAGGTACTAGGGTGATCCCTGGGGTGGGGGGTGGTTTAACACACACCCCACCCCAGGGATCACCCTATCCCCCACCCAGGGATCGCTTACCTTTTGTGCTCCGGACAGCGGCTGCAGCACGGCTGCAGTATGGCGGTACGGCGGCTTCAGCGCTGGCTGGCTTCAGCGCTTTACTAGGCCTTCCGGGGAACTTCTGGCAAACATTTAATCTGATACTTGTTTCAACTGTTGTCATCGTACTGAAAAGGTGAAATCCTTGTCCCACTGAAGTTGCTTAATGGTTTTGACGCCGATTTCACCAGAGCTAGGATTTCAGCCTAGCCGTACATTGTTTTCACTGCATACCTCCATATGTTCTTTTGTCCAAATCCTGAAGATCTTTCTCATTTTTATTTGGCTCTCACCCAGACAGGCTGCCACTGACTTTGAATTAAAGCTTCAGGATTCAATATCTAATTAGGTTCTTTAGATTATTTCACAATTGTTGATTTTAAGTCAAGTATTTTTACATATATTACAAACTCTTGCAACATAAAAGGTCTGCAAGAAAATGTCAGAATCATTTTTCCAATCAGGGAAATACTTGCATTATTATATGATAGCTGTTTTAAGTATGCACAACTATATTTTGCAACAATTTAATTAATATTCTTTTAAAAAATATTTATATTATATAAATATATATAAGTGCGCAGATCCTGGGCCAGGAGGTAGAGGGATGTCCCAGTTCAAGTTTTGCCTTATCCAGAAACTCAATGGATGATCTTGGGCCAGTCACAATAGTCTCAGCCTAACCTACCATCCAGGGTTGTTGTGAGGATTGTGTTGAATTGTTCTATGTGAAGTGCTCCAAGTGCCATGGCAAGGGGAGGGCGCTATATAAAAACAAAATTTATTATTTTTATTGTTATTCATATTAATATAGTAATATATATGAAAATCTGAACTTGCCAGCAATTATTTGAGTTGGAATGGAAGCAAACACTGGAATTAACATTCTTACTCTCACATAAGTCCTATGGGAAGGGAAGTCAGGATTATCCGCATTATGTTTTCCAACAGACAGCACTTAAAGGAACACACTGCCATGGTACATACAACATGCTGAGGAACTGACTCAGTGCCAACCCAGAGAGAAGAGAGTCATCTGCTGAACCTCCAGCTCATTGTTCTGCCGCAGCAGGAGGTTCCTTAGATGTGTCTGATCCAAGGAGCGACCTGGCCTATTTATGAAATCTGAAAGAATCACAGCACAAGCTAGTATGGCTGCAGGCAACCCTGATTCACACTGGTACAAAAGTCTCAGAGAAAACATCCCCTGACAAATATGACAAAGAGGTTTGCAACACAGACAGAAGGACATATATATTGTAGGCTGGATACAAATGAGACTGTGCTGCACAACTTTGCGATGGCCACACAGGGAACCCCCATATGTAAAATTAAGTTAGAGATGGAAAAAGGAAAACTACTTTTTTGTTGTTGCAAAATTTGTCCTTTTTTATGTTTTCACTGAAATTTCCAGCATGCTATAAGCTCAGTGCCACAATGGTAATTCCAAGCGCCAAATGGGAGCATTATTTTACAGCTAAGTTCTCAGTTTTACCTGACTATACCATTCCTTTTGAAATTCATGAAACCCCAAACTGGCTGCCAGTTGATGCTTTGGCTGTGAGTAAACGGATTGATAGTTTAAAGTCACGGAAGGCTCCCGGTTATGATTTTATCCCGGCAGAATTCTTAAAGAATCGAAAAGATTGGTGGGTGCCATTTCTGACTGCCTTGTTCTCATGGGTAAATATGAATGGTTTGATCCCAGCTGATTGGCGGATGGCCATAGTAGTACTTATTCACAAAAAAGGTTCAAGAAATGATCCCTCCAATTATCACCCCATCAGTCTCATTAGCATTATTGGAAAACTATATGCCAAATTTTTGGTGGAGATTTTTATAAATTGGCTACAGAAGGAGAAAATTATATACCCAGGATGGGCAGGCTTTCAGAAGGGTCGGCCTACTATGGACCACGTTCTGATACTTTCACACTTGGCTGGAAAATATGTGGCAAAAAAAGTATTTATTTTTATTTTATTTCATTATATTTATATGCCCCCCCCCCCCATGCCTACGGCATCTCGGGGCAGCTTCCAACATAGAACAAAACAATTTGTAAACATAAAAAATCTACAATATCATCGTTAAAACAGATTTAAAAACACCCCCCACAAAAATTATCCCACCCCCGCACCCTCCCCTCCGAAGCCAGGTCTTACAGACACATCGAAAGGTCAACAGGCCCGGGGCCAGGCGAGCCTCCTCCGGGAGGGAGTTCCATAACCACGGCCCGGCCACCGAGAACGCCCTCTCCATTGTGGCCCCCCGTCTTTCATGGGGGACCTCCAGAAAGGCGCCCCCGGTGGACCATTGGGATCGCTCTGAGGCGCGGAGGGCGAGGTGGTCCCCAAGATATGAGGGGCCCAGACTATGCAGGGCTTTGTAAATCAATACTAACACCTTGAATCTGGCTTGGTACGCTATAGGCAGCCAGTGCAGAGCACGGAGCACTGGTGTTATGTGCTCACGCCGCCCCGTCCCCGTCAGGAGCCGGGCCGCCGCATTCTGCACCAGCTGCAGCCTCCGAACCAGAAACAAGGGAAGCCCCACGTAGAGCGCGTTACAGTAGTCTAGCCTCGAGGTGATGAAGGCATAGATGAGAGTGGCCAGATTGGGCCTGGAGAGGTAAGGTCGAAGCCCCCGCACCAGATACAGCTGGCGAAAGGCGGCTTTAGCCACCGCCTCCACCTGCCGATCCAGATGGAGGCCCGAATCCAAAACCACCCCCAGACTCTGAACCTGAAGAGAAACAGGCGGGCGAACCCCCCCTATCAGGGGGGCCAGAACCTCCCCCGCCCTTCCCACCACCATCACCTCCGTCTTATTTGAGCTTCAGTTTGCTCTGCTGCATCCAATCCGCCACGGCCTCCAAACATTGGGAGAGTAACGAGACAGCAGGACCTGGGTCAGTTGAAAACTAGAGGTACAGCTGAGTATCATCAGCATATTGGTGACATCGCACCCCGAACCCTCTCACGATCTCCCACAGGGGCTGCATATACAAGAGACTCTTTGCTGCTTTTATAGATTTAAGAGCCGCCTTTGACTCGGTCAATAGAGCCTGGCTGTGGAATAAGCTAGAAAGGACCTCAATTGACCACAGACTTCTCTACCTTATGATGGCTCTTAATGCTGATAATGTTTTAAAGGTAAAGATAAACAGCAGTGGACAATTAACAAAAGAGATTCCATCTCGTATTGGAGTAAGGCAGGGCTGTATATTGGCCCCAAGTCTCTTCAACTTTTTCTTAAGTGATCTAACGCCAAGAACCTCTAACCTGGGTTTTTCCCCCCCAGATTGGCAGATCAAGCCATAGGTGTACTCTTATATGTGGATGATGTGGTCATTTTGTCCCAGTCAAAGGTTGGGATGGAAAAACAACTGAGGGAAGTGGCAAATTACTGTTCCACTAACAAATTACATGAAAATTACGCAAAAACTAAAGTTATGGTCTTCGGTAAAGGGAGAAAGAAATTTCAGTGGAAGATTGGTGATGAATCTATCGAACAAATTGATCAGTATAAATTAATACAAGCTCCAAGGACCATGCAGAAGTTGAGAATTGGGGGTGCACTCATGAAGATCTAGATGATGGATCTACGCCACAAATTTGTCCGCAATGCTTGTGTGCATACTCTCATCTCCATACCCTGAGCGCAGTCTTTCCGTGCTCGGGACCAGGAACTACATCCAGGGGCCAGATACAGGAACTGGAAAGGGGCCACATTAAATACTACCTGTGGGCTGCATTTAGTCTCTGGTCTGGAGGTTCCCCACCCCTGAATTAGTACATTTAACAGTCAAAAGAAACCAGCAAGGTAGAGAACCTCTATCTCGTCGAGAATTAGCAACAAATATACAGGTTTCTGAAGCAAAGTCAACTGAAAACGCTGCAATTTGGTTAATGCATAAAGCCTGGAAGGCAAGTTATCTGATTCCTATTGTGAGTCCTGCCACCAATCGGTGGTGAAAGGGACATGTAACCATGATCCCAAGGTGGACGCAAATTTCCATGCCCAGTCTGAAACAGTAATAGCCTGTTTTGGGACTTTTTAGAGCTGAAGAGATGACTTACTAGAAATTTCTTCCTACTCAGGTACTAATAAAATTATTGAAAAATTTATTATCAACCTTAAAACCAATTTTAAAAAGACAAAAACAAAAACAACAAAACACAAGACAACTCTAGCTCCACAAAACGTGTTAGTTTCAGGCTTTCAGCAGAAAGGTCGTAACTGATCTCAGCAACTTAGTTCTGTGCCATAAATATAGGAGATTGTGCTATGCAACTTATTCCTTTGTGACTTGTGAAAAATGCAGCTGGACATTAATTTCTCAGTGTCTGGCTAGCAGAAATGCCAATTTTAACCGTGAAAGATAAGTATTCAACAGAAGCTGTAAAGTACCCTGATTGTAAAAGCCATCAAAATTTAAAACCGTGTCATTTCTTCTCTGTTAACAGTTTACTGTTGGGCTGCAGAAAGAAATAACTTGTCATAAGCATCACACCATATATTTATGGCTTCCCGCTTTGGTCTCAAATTGACGTCCACTGAACATAGCCTGTCTGAGCTGTGAGCTTTGCACCCCTACTTGTTAATTTCACACTGAGACGGGTCCACAGCCTGGAAGACAGCAGGAGACAGATTAAAAATTATGCCACCAACCATTAAAAAAAAAATCAGGCACCAATGGCAGAGTGAGATCATGGAACCACTTCAAAAATAGCCCCTCATTTTCTTGTGCAAACAAATGCAAAAAAGTGAAAAGTGTGTAGTCTCTCGATATAAAACTAGTCTTAGGATCCTCTTTGTTTAAGCCAATTAAATAACAGACTATATCTGGCGAGTCTTGGTTTAATTAAAAAGGCTACTGAAATCTAGAGAGAAACAAAAACTTTAAAGGAAACTCTCATTTTAACTTATCAGGGCCCCTTGGATATATTCATCTACAATGAGAAATTCTATGTAAAACAACGCTTTCCCAGTGGGAACACATTCCATATCAGACACAGGTTTACTTCTGAATTTGAAGATTTTGCATATTGGGCAAGTAAGACCCAGAGGCACCATTGAAAATAATTATGTAAACCTTTCAAACAAGTAGATTATTGCCACTAATACCACAAAACAATCAAGATTGTACAGTGGCTTTAATGTTCAAAGCACTTTGCAAATATTACTTCATTAATCCTCACAATACCCTGGGCAGTAAAGGGGAAAGCAAAATATAATTATTTCTGTTTTATAAATGGGGGCAGCAAAACAGAAATGTTAAGAGTCAGCACTCCAAGGACACAGAGTCAGCACTCCAAGGACAATGCTATTATGCCTCCAGGATTGAATCTCTCTCTCGCAACCCTCACCGCCTCTTCTCTACTTTCGACTCCCTCCTTAAAAACCCCTGCCCTCCTCCGCCCTCTTCCCTCGCTGCTCAGGATCTTGCAACATTCTTCACCTCAAAGACTGACAAGATGCATCAGGACATTGCCTCCCACCCACCTCCTCCTCCTGCTCCCGTACCTCCCCCTTCCTCCTCACATCCTTCCCTCCTGCCTCTCTTGAGGAAATCAGCGCTCTGCTCTCTTCATCCAACCCCTCCATCTGCCCCCTCGATCCCATCCCCTTCAGCCTCCTGACCTCTATTACTCCCACCGTCGCCCCCCCACTTCTACACGTCATCAATCTCTCCCTTTCCACTGGCTCCTTCCCCTCTGCCTTTAAAAGCATGCCACTGTCTCCCCCATCCTCAAAAAGCCCACCCTGGACCCATCTGACCCCTCTAGTTACCGGCCAGTCTCCCTCCTTCCCTTTGCCTCAAAGCTCCTGGAACGTGTCGTCTACTCCCGCTGCCTGGACCTTCTCTCTGCCAACTCCTCTCTAGACCCTCTCCAATCCGGCTTCCGCCCACTCCACTCTACTGAAACTGCCCTGGCCAATATCACCAATGATCTACTTGTCGCCAAATCTAAGCGCCACTACTCCATTCTTGTCCTCCTTGACCTCTCTGCTGCCTTTGACACTGTCGA
>QEPC01001301.1:6377223-6399618 GCA_003113815.1 Sphenodon punctatus
GCTGCCCCCCATGCCTGGAACTCCCTCCCTACCCACATCTGCCTTGCCCCCTCCCTCTGCTCCTTCAAATCCCTCCTCAAGACCCACCTTTTCCTCGCCGCCTTTCCCAATGCCTGCTAGTCGTTCCCCGTATACTTACTGTCTGCCCTCCTCTGCAGCCTGCTGCAACCATCCTGATCGTAACCAAGCCATGCACTCGCACCTGAGATTTCGCATCCGCTTGAATGTTTGTTTGTCTTCTCCCCTGTGTCTCCCACTGTCCCCCCCTCCTGGTCTCCCTCTCCTTGTCTTTTAGATTGTAAGCCACAGGCAGGGACCGCGTCTATTGTATGTTTCTGTACAGCACCAAGCTCATGACTGGCGCTATATAAATGTTTATAATAATAATAATAATAAATAATCCAGAGGCCTTTGCTGGAGTCAAGAGTCAAGACAAATAACCCAGACCCTGATTCAACAACCTATTCCTTTAGCAAAGCACTTAGGCCTCAATAACTTCAGCTTAAATTTCCTCGAAGATTTAAAATGAAGCAGGGGGTTAAGTGATTTTCAGAAAGGCATCCCAATTAATCAATCAATCACCTCAATAAAACACCCCACAGGTGAAGTCCAAAACCATACTGAGGGAGGAGAAATGCACAAAAGGTCCCAAGGGGAGAAGAAATATTAGTTTGTATTGCATTATAATTAAGTAAAAGGAATTTTTCAATCCCATTAGAAATTAATATGCTTAAACAAATGCTGCTGCAGTCATTTGACTATATGCTGAGCTAAAGCATATCCTGTGCAGTTTATGGGAAACCCCGTCCACATGTCTGTGGACTCCTTTTGTAAAATCTCTTTGTTTGAGACAACTTATCAATGGATTCTTAGCAGGAGTCTACACAGCCAAGATCTTGGCTCAGGATGGGGAGTGCTATTATGTGGATGGATTGCTTTACAGCGTCCTTAGTTTGCCAAATTTTCCTATCAATCTTCTATGTGGACCAACATTGACAGTTTGGAGAGAGCTAGTCCTCTGTCCGCTAATAACTGTACACCCGTTCTGCACCTCCACACTCTTGCCATTGTTATAACATGTGAGCAAGATTTCAGTCAGAGTTCTCTATTTTAAACTGGTGTCTCTTTACTGACTGCAAGAACTGCCAGACTCGGTGAGACCAAATATTCATCTAGCTCAGTATCCTGTTTCCAGCAGCAGCCACCACTGGATATTTCCGAGGATTCGTCCAAAACCAGGACATGTATGAAATGGTTACTCCCCGCCGTTCACTCCCAACTTCCAGCAATTAGTGGTTTCATACCCCAAATATCCTGACTAATAGGAATCAACAAATCCATTAAATAGATCTCTTTGTAAGGCCACGGTACTACTGGCCTTCACAACATCCCTTGGCAATGAGTTCCACAGATTAACTGCCCACTGTGTTTGTTTTAAACCAGCTGCCAATTTATTTAATTAGGTGCCAGGCACACAGCTATCATAAGGACAGGAGAGACATTTGTCCGAGGGCCCAAGCTGGGAGCGGGGCACAAATCCTGTTCTGTTGAGGTGTGGCCAGGCAGAGACTGAACTGAGCGGAAGCAGAAGTGTGTGCAGCGCACATGGGAGCCACCTGGCAAGTAGCTGAGGATGAAGCAACCATCAGCAGCGGCTCCTCATATCCCTCCTCAAGACCACCTCTTCCACTCTGCCCTCCCCGACTCCTCACTCCCCTCACCTAACTCCATCTGATACCCTCCATTCAGAACAATCTGTTACCTGAAGCCCGAGTATTCATATCCTCACCACACGGACCAGCCAGCCATCATTCTCAATATAGCCAAGCCAAGTGCGTGCACCTGGGACCTCGCATCTTCATGAATAACGTTACACCCCTTCCTTTGTATCGCCCCCACCCACCCCACCCATCTCTCAGACTGTAAGCCCTAGGGCAGGGACGGTGTCTATTCCATTACTTTGTAAAGCACCAGGGACATTGCTGGCGCTATATAAATAAAGAAATAAATAATAATAATAAATAAATAATAAAAATAAATAAATAAATAATAATAATAATAATAATAATAGGGCTCAGGCGCAACAAGTGACTGGGGCGAGGAAGGCAGTGGAAGGGGAGGCAGTGGCGAGGCGCTGGGGGGAGGAAGGGGGGAGGGAGCGGAACAGAGGAGAGGACGGTGATGCCCCCCCCAGTCCATTTTTTACACCTGGGCCCATTCACACGTAGCTATGCCCCTGCCAGGTGCCCCACAGAAGCGAAGGTAAGCTCCCTATTGAAGTTCTCCACACTATTCATGATTTTATAAAGCTCTATTATATCCCACTCAACAGTGGCGGCTGGTGGGTTTTGAGGTTGGTAGGTCACTAAGGCCGGCTGGGCTGCCGGCGAGCATAGGGGCGGAGCCTAGCCTAGGGGCAGAGCCAATGCCTGCCCAAACAAATAGACCTTTTCTACAATTACGCACCTTCATTTAGGCAGGTTATATTCACATATTGAAATGTCAGTTTCAGCAAAGCTGCAGATTCAAACCATTCCCACAAGCCCCCAAAGGGATCCAGAGACCCCCAAAGGCAGCAGCAAAACGAACACACCACATCATCAACTGAACAAAACCCATATAAAAACCAGAAAACCACATGTAAACCAAACCATTCCCACAAGCCCCCAAAGGCATCCAGCGACCGCCACTCCCCCCACCATGTCCCCGTGTGCCCCCACTCCCCCCACCATGTCCCCATGTGCCCCCAACATGTCCTCATATCCCCCCGCTCCCCTCATGTGCCCCCACTCCCTCCACCATGTCCCCGTGTGCCCCCACTCCCCAGCTAACGTCCCCGCTCTCCCACTGTCCCCAAGTCCCCTGGCAAAAAACCTGGTCCCTTACCTGATCTGCGCGGACAGCAGGTCCGTACCATCACTGCTGGGAACACTGCAATGGCTGGCTGCGAGCGAGTCAGCGAGGTCTGAGACACCCCACCCACCCGCAAATTTCCCACCTGGCCTTGTGCAGCTGCGGTGCCGACTGGAGAGGCGGCTTCAAAGCCTCGCAGCTAACCAGAAAGAAAAGGTAGAGTTCTCATTCTCCCCAGAGGGATGAGACTCGCGGCCTAAGTAAATTCTGGGTGGTGGCAGCGGAAAGGTACCAGCTCACCCTGGTCCACCGTCACTCTTGTTTGGCAGCCCGGGTGAATCCTGCTCAGTGAGGATCTCACTCTGGGCAGGATCAAAGCGTGACGTCCCGTCTAAATACACCCTTAGATTTCTGTGGGCCTGGGATCTATCCTCTTAGGATTGGCAGGGACAAGAACCCAACCTGAAGTATCCTTTCATCTCCACGCTGCCAAGTATATGAAGTTAAGTACCAGGGAGAATAGCTAGTGGGGGCAAGTCAGTCACAGTGTATGAGCCCCTGCTAATTTTCCATTTCACATTAAAATGCAATTCACTCCCCCACCCTCACCTTTGTGGTAAAATGAAATACTAAGTATTAGAGAAAGCACAAAGGATTGGATTCCCTCTTCCCCGCAACTCCTCACCCATATAAAACCCCTCATTTTAGGAAGTCATCCATATCTAACTTTATTTATTTTTAAGAGTTTATTTTATCAAGAGCCAATACAGTCACAGTGGGTAGTGAGATGGCACTTGGAGCTGGAGTCCTGAGTGCAAATCCTGCCCTCATTGGGTGGCTTTGGTCCAGTAATGGTCTTTCAGCTGTAGCAATAGAACCGGTTTATATTAATATCTTACGTGGTCCTGGTATGAAGAAAGGAAGACAGAAGGGAGCTAGGCCCAAAGATTACAAACTGAATTATGAAGAGAGCAGAAGGTGTGACTCTGTATTTTAAAAAAAAAAACCCTGCTCCAAGAACAACACTATACAAAGGAAAGAGAGAGAGAGAGAGAGAGGTAGGCCCAGAGGAGAAGCTGGCCTAGAGACAGTGAAAATGTCAGAGAATGCAGACTCGAAGTGTAGAGTGGCCCAGAGATGCACTCCATCAGCATACTCACAAAGGACTAAACATCCTGTTGACAAACATCCTGATTTACCAAACAAACCATTCTGAACCCGGGTGGGCCAATTTGCACCTATGAGAGCTGGAAACTACCAAAGAACTTAGATAAGCGTCCTGATATCCACAAACAATTTGGTCTTCATAGAAGCCAATCTCCATGTCAAGAAAGAACAATCTGCCGAAGATAAGACATCTTGCTATTGCTGAAACATCACCTCAGGACTGTATATAAAGAGACGGCCAACCAAGATGTCTTTGGTACAGAGCTAGATTCCACTAGGGTTTTTCCAGTGACGTCCGTGGTTTGTGTCCTGTCTACCTCAACTATCTCAAGGAACAGCGCTTTGCTAACCAGTATCACCACGGGCCTTCTCCTGAGTTTCCCTGAACCAGCCTGGGATGCATAAGATATCTTTCTCTGGAAACTATTGTATGATAATGTGTGTGTAGCTGTAATACTGCCAACAACAGAAACCAAGGTGTGCCGTTCTAGTAATGAAATCTGTTTTGTAGCAGATTACGTTGTGTTTTATGATGATCAGTGATCCCATAGCAATACAGCCTCAGTCCCCTGCTCGTAAAATAGGATGGCCGGTATCGGGCCAGGCCTGTGTAACGCAAGGGGTGGGTGTGGGTGTGTTTGTTCAATCAGGCAAGGATGGCACACGCATGAACAAACACACCCCCTTTAAAAGTTTGTCATGTAAGTTTTGCTATCAAATTGTGTGTTCCCTCCTACTCTCCCATTCCATGCACCATGCTTCTAGAGAAATACATTGGCAGTTAATGGTTTTCCAGCGCAAACAACAATTAGAATAATGACCCTGTCCCAACTTCTTCCTCTTTGTGATTTCCCAGCAATGTGTCATCAGTTAAGGTCATAGACCAGGCTTGTTGGCTGTCGCAGGGGCTTGATGCCAAGCTGAATAAGACACTCGTATGCATTAGCATCTGTTTGCCTGGCAGGTGCAAAGGCAGCTTGGTATTGCCTCGGGGTCTGTCACAGAATTATACTGTTCTTGGACTTTGGGGAATGTCTTTCACTTCCTTGATGGAGAGTATGAACAACAAATACATCATAGCCTTCCTGGGCATCTTATGAAATCATACTTTGAGTAAGCTTTGTGAAGCAAATGAAAAAATAATAATACATACCAAGGAGCATTTAATTAACTCCTAATGCTTAAAACCAAGCTGTCTTTGTTTATTTAATATGACCCAAGGAACTCATATCTCGCTTTGAATGTCAGAACATCAAAATCAAGAAAGCCTGTTTGAACACACTGACTGATAGTGGTAACTAACAGATGTGTTGTAAAAAGATGCCCCAGAAAAGTCAGAATTGGTGCAGCGACCTGACTCACGTGTACAGTTTTATGCACTGAGCAGTGCAACATAAGTATGCTTTGAGCAAGAAGGGGACGAGGGCGAAACAATGAGAGCTCTAAATCAGGACTTTGAAACTAAGGACCTGGGTAACATAATGCACTACCTTGGAATACAAATTGAAAGAGAAGATGTTAGTGTTAAATAACCACTTCACACTCCTTGCATCAAGTTGTGAAGAACAACATAAGAATCAAGGTGCTCAGGAAGGGTAAGGATTTCATACAGCTCTCAGAATGTGGCTTGTGCCACTACCTGTACTCTAGAAGAGAGTTGTGTGAAGTCATTTGAGTTTACTGCAATAGTGGCCACACTTTTATGCACTCACCCCTTAACAGCCCTATCTTTGTTACTCATTTCCAGATACAAACCATTTCCAGCTGGGGATTCATTTGGCATATACACATGCCTCCAAGGAGCTACAGAATAAAGATGGATTCTGAGAAAGCAGATGACAGACTCATTACGGAGAAGCCCATATTGTCAGGTTTTAAAATATCTATTGTGCAAGCTAATCCTTCTATCCCTGAACTTATAGGAAGGAACTTTGGGAAAACATTAAGGCACCTGATGAGTTCAAACCTTAAGCCTACCAACACGTACGCGTTTCAGTGGAAGAAATCACAAGGAAAAAAAACAACAACTGGAAATAATTAGCAAGATCGTCTTAACCACATCGAGCAGCTCAGGTTTTTTTCATTTGTCTCTTGAATAACTAACATGATCTGGAAGCCAGCTGGTAAAATAATGAAGGGAAGGGGCACTGTAAAACTATACGAAGGCTAAGAGGAACTGCTTTGTACTAATTAGAAACAATGTGCAGTTTGATGAGACTTTATAGACTGCAATTATCATACTCTGCAGGAAGGAGCATTCAAACATCTGTATGATTATTATTCTCCTCTGGGATGCCATTTACAGTGCAAAGTATTAAAAACAGGGCCAAAAATCAATTATAATTTTTGTAAATTAGCATATTATTCAGCTAAGGGATTTGAATTTCTAGGATAAAAATTGGCCTTTAAAAAGACAGACAGAAAATGGTTTAAACATGAAATATGGGCAAAAAAAGCGTATGCCTCATTAAAATGACAATTTAGTCTATACAATGTAATACAACAGTATTACTAGATATCGTGCCAAACATCATTGTAGATCTGCTGAAGCCATGGGCGTGGTTATCACAGATGTAGAAAATGGGTCCCCCACAAATTTAGGAGTACGGGAGACAGGAATAGCTCCATCCCCCATTAAACATTTGATCACTTAGGCTGCCCAGCCAGGCATGGTGAGTAGCTGTAGCCGGGTGGTCACGACAGGGAGATGCCATTTCCCCCTCCCTTTGGACAAAGCGAGGGAAGGGGGCGGGTCTCCTGCTGTCCCAGGTCCAGCCCAGAGCAATCAGTGTGGTCACTGACATTTAATTAGGATGGAGGGATCGGGGGGACTTGTCCCCTGCCAATTCCCTAGTGTTCCTCCAGCATTCCTAACAAAGTTTGGAGGAAACTTACACCGCTAGGATACACAAGTATCAGCTTTTGTTGTTAACTTTTAGTCCTGCAAACAGGCCCCTCACTGAAGTCAATGGGGCGAATCACAGGAGTAAAGTTCTGCATACACTTAGAATCAGGACTTCTATTACATTTTATTATTCTCAGCTAAGCAACAAAAGTCAAAAATAAATCAAAACTTTTTAAAATGTACAAAGTGATGGAGGTGGTAAGACAATTTGACAATTGGCAGGGACCCGTGTTCACTGCATTTTCCTTATAAATAAAACACAGGTCCCTGGTTGTGATGGGATTACATCAGTCCATCAGTTATCAACATTTTCCAAAACTGGTCTCACAAACAGTCAGTGAGCATATGCATTTCCCCTTAAATTAAAGCAAACACGATCCCACATCAATATAATACACTAAAAATAAGTCCATGCTGAGCGGAGTCATGTGACCCATCAGGCTGGTGTCATTAAGGCACACTAGGTTTTGTGGTTTGTGGTATACAAAAGGGAGCATACGGTAAGCACCATGTCCATCACTTTTGACTTGCCCAACCCAAGGGGTCAGGTACCCAGATGAAGGGTCACCTCCGCTCCTGCCCAACCTGAGATCAAACATGACTTGAACCCTCGACTTTCAAGGATGTAGGCGAGAGCCTTAAGAACTCATCTCCCATGCTGCAATACAAATCACTACTATGAAAATAAGACTGCAAGAATTATTATTATTAGGGATGTGCAAGGGGGACAAATTCTGTTTTTTTCTGATTTATTTATTTATTTATTTAATAAATACATTTATTAGTCATCCCCATGCCAATGGCATTCCGTGGCAACGTACAATTCAATAAAAAACAACATTAAATAAACAACATTTTAAAATCCAACAATTTAAAAATCAAAACTTCTGGTTTCAGTTGCAATTTTTGTCCCTCAAAATTTTGGGACCGACTACAGCTGGTTGGGAAGCAAGCAATCAGTGGGGCACCAGTATGCGTGTGTGTGCATGCGCTCATGCGCTATTTGCAGGTGGGTGGCCCTGCAATAAACAGCAAAGGACTCTGGTATCAGTGAGATCCAGAGCACCAGACAGGAGAATCGCACATCTTTGTCCCGTCCCATCCCATTGCATCTGGTTTTCTAGATGCAGTTCCACCTCAAGCTGCCGGTGGAAGCAGGCCAGGCCTCCAAACCACAAAGCACTCAAAAATCAAAAGTAAACCTAAATCAAAACACAGTGCACATATACAGATTGCCACTGTTGGGGTTAAACTCCCCTCTGACCAGCACAGCACACCTTGAACTTGAAAGGGGCTTATATGGCTAGGCCAACAACTAAAACCATCCAACATGACATTCAAAACGGAAATGGGGAGGTGCAAAGCACTGTAAACAATTATACCCAAAATAGGGAAGCCGAAAAGATGGCCATGTTTCTGATCATGCATACTGAGCTCATCCTCTCCCCTCCCAGCTAACATGGCCACAGTGCTGCCAGAGACTAGAACCCACTTTGCTGTAGCTGTGATTAGCTCCACAGACCGTTTACCATAGCCTTTACAGACCAGAGTTTGTGAACCAGTGCTCTAGAGAATTTGGGGAGATGCTTGATAAGGAGCATATGCTGGAGAGATTATTAAGAACCTATTTTTGTGGGGAGAACTCTATGGTTGGGCAAGAGAGAGCTAAGATGGGCATTGTCAGGATCTGGGCCTTGAACCAGCATCCCTGGAGTTCAGAGGATAGTGGCCATCTCTGCAGGCTCTGCCACACCTGCTCGTGTGCGAAGTGGCTGCAAAGCAGCCACAGGAAGTTGGGTGGAACGCTTCCTGTCCCCACCTTGATCATCCAAGTATTACTTCTGCTCCTTGCTCCCAACCACTTCGACTCCCACAGCCTTGCCCTGCTTTCCTGCCTCCACTCCCAGCCCTGCTCTCCATTTGAACCAGCCCTCCTCATTAACTGTCATCCTGACCCTACTCTTTGGCACAATCCTTATGCCCATTTATGTGCAGGGGTCCACGTTCAATGCATTTCCCCTACTGGTGGCAATGAGGGGAAATGCAGTAAACACGGGTTTCTGCCTGTGTGTCCCAAATGACGCCTGCTGCCCCTGACAGGCAGGTTTTTAAAAAAAGCTTTGTGTGGGAAGAGTTGTTTTTGTTAAACACCAGTTGATTTATGGGAGGGTGCATGTGGCACAGCAGCGAGAGGCACATTTCCCCTCCCTCGATAATTCAAAATAGAAATAAAAAGAATAATTTGCACAGACATTGCCCTTTACTTTGCATCAGTCTCCTTTAAAACCAATCTCCCAAACATTCTGGAGAAAGAACAGCACAGTACCCTGAATGCCATATGTTCCATGACCAAAACACAGTTTCACCTGACGAACAGTCTTTGTATCTGTTTGCTGTAGGAAGTCCGGTGCACGAAGCTTCCGGTCCTAGAAACTATTTTCAGTTGGGATAATACCAATTTTAATTAGAACCAGAAAAATGGCCTTGATTACCACAGCTGGGACAAAAAAGCTGGGAACATCTCAAAGTCAGCTGTCTGGAACACTCGCTCCTTTAACTATGTAGATAGCTCCATTAGCAGGAGGAGAAGGAACAATTCTTTCTTACATCATCGTTATCAAACTCCTGTTCCCCACACTCAATAGATCAGTAATTACAATTTCCTGCTGGCTTGGGGCCACTTGTGTTCCCTTTGACCTTGCAAGAACAGCTACTATAGATTCACACTACAAAGCTTGCAGAGTGGGAGAATGTATGGTCATCACAGCACCCACTTCATAACAGAAGAGGATTCAGTGGCTTTTCTATTCCTTCCCACTTCTCCTCCGCCTCCCACAGTATGAACAAGTTGACACAGGGGTGGGCATGATAAAAATATGGCAACTCAAATGGGTGACACACTGCACATTAGTAAGGCCTATCTCCCACCCCAAACTGGTATCAAGTGGAAAAATAACAAAGTCACTGGCATGGCTGATGAAGTCAGGGGTGTGCGGAGCCCTGCCCTGCCCTGTAACAACATGATCATCTGAAATAAGGCTCAATCAAATCAACCCTTTCCTTTTCACAGAGATTTTCTGCAATTTTGGAACACTGCACCAAGTTCCAAAAGAAGGACGCCACCATCTTGAGGATGCTTAAAATGGCGGAGCCCTGTTGTCAATGCACCCTTGTTCCCAAATGAGACACGACACAGTATAGTTGGAATTCAAAATGGCCGCACTCTTTATTTATAACAGAATATTTATCCGAATTGTAATGGTGGGGGGCAATTCGCTCAGGTGAATTGGGTCCAGCACCCATATTAAACACATGAACACAACACGGGGATTGGCCCGATATCCCATCGGGTACCAATCCCTCTTTAACTGTTCTGAACGTCTCCCCCTCCCGAAACCGCAGTCGTGGGGAGGGGGACCATGGCCCGTATAGGCCGTAGGAAGGAGGATAGTGCCATTAAGCCGGGAACAGTACGTGTCCCTACAGCCCTCGCGGCACTTCTCCCAAGGGGTTGACTCCGCCGCTAGCCATACCCGGCATTTGCGGCTGGTATCACTCCCTCATCTCTTAAGGAGATGCCCAATTAATCTTCTAACCTACCTAACTCAGGTGCTGGACCCCTGCAGAGTGCGACAAACGTCAATCAAATAGCAGCAATAACAAAATTCCACGGGACAAATTCCAATCAGCCAAATATCCCCAAACACTATGAGGAAGGCGAAAAAGACGAACCACCAATAGGCCCAATAATGTGGTTCGCCAAAAAATTCCTTCCTGGCCCTACTAAGCGACCGCGAAGCCACAGTGTTTCATGGGGCGGGTGGGAGGGTGCTGCTCGGCCTCCCGCTGCCTCCTGACTGAAGAGGCGAGCGGGGGAGTTCGTTCTGTGCACCGCCCCTTTCAGGCGGTGCACCAATCAACCGCGCGTTCTTCGCGCTCTCCGCAGTGAGGGTCGCCTAGCAACCCTCGCTGGAACAAAATCTTCCCGCCATGCGGGCTTTGCTGAATTTCACCCCCGCGGCGCACACACTGCCGCAGGGGTTGCAAGAAAAAAACGGGGAGGAACAAGGCAGTGCTCAAGGAGAGCACCTCCCCCGGTAAGGGCAGTGCTATTTGCGTCCCTCCTGGGGCGCGACAACTCGGTCTTCGCCGCCAACGGGTGGCCGCGAAGAGGGAATTCTGCACTTACACAAAATGGCATGTGTGCACTTTTATGCTGCAACAACACTGGTGCATGACAAGGTCTCCGCAAATGATACTTTTACGACGGGTGTTTTAGCGGCATAGAAGTGCATTCTAACGTACTGATTTCTGACAGAATAAAGACGCAATTGCTCTGACAGAGGTTTCCCTGTATCCTCAGGTAATGTGTGAAAGTGGCCTGGACCAGAACAGGAGGATCCTTCAAAAACAGAATCCAAAACAAACTTTCATTTCCGTCACATGTCTGACAGTGTCATGCCACATGTCCATGACACATGTCTGACAGTGTCATGTTATGGAGCAAAGCTCACACTGATTTCAGTCGGAATGCGAACAGACTATTGTCGACTTAGCTTTCTGCTGAACAACACACAGTAGAAGTTTCTTCAAAACAGAACTTTACTAAGAGTTCAGAAGACATGCTTCCATACTGTACAGACTGCATGGGACGAGATGGAGGACAGAGAGAGGAGAAGAGAGGAGACAAGGAGGGGGGGAAACTGTTTCATCCCCTGACCCTCCCCTACTGGACAAGCCCCATATTAAGCTTGCAGGGCTTGTAATGGGCTTTTACTTGTGATTGTTGCACAATCCAACACAGACCACTAGCTATTTACTACTAGTTTGTTTTTTTAAATTAATTATTATTATTATTATTATTTCTCTATAGCTCTAGCGTCCCTTAGGGACCCCAAACAATATTAAATTAAGCAGTCATCAAGCACATCATAGCATAACTACTAACAAGGCTGCCTTGCTCTCAGCATAGCAGTCCACGACAAGGCTTGACTTACTACTAGTTGTTATTAATACAGCATTATGAGATCAAACCATCTTCACCCTTTGATCTAAATGTTTTATATTTGTTCACCAAAACACTATGCTCCATATGATTAGACACAGAGAAAAGATTCCATTCTAAAGGTCACACTGAGCTTACAAATTAGAGCTTTTGCTGGCATGCATTACCATCAACATCACCATAACAGTGTTATCGCATCCTATCAATCGAGCGCTATCATCATAAAGGGGAAAGATAGAGCAGCAAGCACATGCTAAACCTCTCAGGAAATCTAGTACCTTCTAGAAACTGGATCAATCAGAAACAAGTCACTTAAGGGCACCATGAAATGGATGATAAAAATGTTCTTTCCCATCAGGCTACATGATTATTTGCTGGACTCCCACGCCTAAAAGAGAAAAATGCATCCAGTATGCTACTATAAATACACTGCAGCTCTGGTGAAAAGCTCTTTAATGCCATTAGTAACCTTTGAAATGGAAGAGAAATACTTTATGTACTGCACTGGGGGGGAATAGTGACAAGGATTCTGAATTTAATTATATGAATAGTGTTCCGTATACACTTAATTGCATAGTAGTAACACAACCACTTTCATTACTTTTTATAGCTTCAGATGCCCATTAACCCAATCCCCCAGGTTCCCTGTGAATAATTAGATTAGGAAGAGGGGAAGCTCTGAGGAAACACAGTAGGATGCGGTGCTTATGAAACAGCACATCTTGGATCCAGATGCTGACATGACAACATCATGAAAAGCTAATTTGCACATCCAAATTAATAACATCATGATGATAATATAAAGAGGAAGATATGCATATAGAATGAGATGTGGAAAATAATGACAAAAATGGAGCAAAATTGAACTACATAAATACACACCTAAGACATTTTAACCTATCTGGGTAGAAGAAAACAGACGCAGTGTTATATTCATGGGATAACTGCTTCTTATCCAGATATATGATCATTTACTGTATTGTGCAGTAAGGACAAGCTGCTTAAATATAATCCGATAGGGAAGGCACATACAGAACATGTTTGTATAGCTGGAGATTTTGACTGAATCTCTCCATTATCATTCAGCACTTCTCATATGCTTGAACAACATCCAGTCTTCATGCAAATCTTTATTTTAAATGTTGTCTGAACATCGTACGCTTATACACACTACGTTGATTTTAACAGGAAACAAACTTTGCAAGCGAGTGCTTTGCTTTTTATTCCCCCCATTTAATGTTATTTTCTATGTAATACTGTTAATTCAGTTCTGCATCAAAATGTAAACGCAATGGGGCAGATTCTCTCCTCTGATGCTCACATGCTGAGCTGAATGAATCTGGTTCCACGTTGTGCGTTTGACAACATTTTACAGAGAGTCCGTGTCATATTGCTGTTTATTTTAGACACCACATTATGTATCCTCTGTTTCATCATGGCCAGTTTTCCCTGTTCATTGGGTTCTGTCATACTGAGACAAGCCTCTCACACCACAGACAACAGGAAAACGCCAAAGAAAATGGAAATGAGATTGCAATTATTTTCAAAACTCACTGGCAGGTGCAGTGCTTTGACCATTTTACCTGGATTGTTTTAAATGAGCACAATTTCTTAAGAGACTACCGCTAATGAGGAAAGTCTGGATAATAGTTTCAGAAACATCTCTGTGGCTCACTAACCAAAGTACCATAGGCCTTCAATTTGGACAGGCTGAAAGACAGCGGGTGTTAACTGACATGACAAGACATCAGTTAACTACCGGGGGGTGGGGGGCAGAACACACATCCTCGTAGCCTGCACTGATGGGGGAGGTGTGGCCACCTGAACACATCCCTGTGCTTCTGCTGTTGCCCCACCCCCTGCCATGGCTGCCTATTACAGGCCTGGAAACTGCTCAAGCTGGGAAGAGCCAGGGCTGGGAACAAAAGGTTCCTACCTGGTCCACCTGGGCAGCAGCTGGGCACAGACTGTGGGTCCACTAGGATCCGGACCCACATTTCCAACCTGGCTGTCACCCCGGATCGTTTCTGGTGGGTCCAGAACAAACATGCCACCATGATGCTGGCACAGCCAGGCCAAAGCAGACTCTACTGGGCCAGCGTTACATTTGTGAACATCCCTGAAAGATGGGGTTTTTATCCCACAAGAAATTCAAAAAGGTTTGAAATTTTAAGACATTTGTCAATTGCCAAGAAAAGTTTCACAATATGATTTTCATCTGAAACACTTAGAGTGAAAAAGTACAATTCTCCTCCCTTCTAAACCAAACATCATTTTTCTATTTACAAAGTTGTTGTTTTAAAAAAAAAAAGTCCTACTTCAATAAAACCCAGGTTGCTGAAATTCCCATCTTAAAAAATAATTTTTGAAAATGTCACAAGACATTTTTTTAAATTTTACACGATTTTCTGGGCACCAAATCCTGGAAAGTCTACTCATACAAGTAATGTTTACGCATTAACTCCAATGAGATCACCTATCTAGATAATTAGATTGCTCATGAGTAGGAATTTGCAGGATTAAACTTTAATATCATGGAAACTATCCAGAATCAATACTTAGATAAAATATTTAACTGTTAGAAAATGCGTTTCATCTGTAGAGCTGAAGAGCTTCTCAAAAGGTAGGCAAGTTGCATTAATCCCTTTTCCCAGGAATATCACGTTTTACTCAGTGTATTTATTTATTTATTTTGTGTAAAAACACTCCTTGAAATGGGGTCAGATGTGACAAATGTAACAGTACTTTACAATGAGCTGGCATTACTGCAAATTGAGAGGCTTCTGGTTGCTATTTCAGGCTGTGTTGACAAAAAGGTTCAAGATTCTAATAGAAATATTATAATGCCATTATGTAAGTATGACATCCCTCAAATTGAATACTAAGTTACTGTCTGATCACTTCATGCCTAAAAGGGTATTAGGAAAGCAGGAAAGTTCCAGCACAGAAGAGAAAAAACTATTACATTAAAAGAGGGAGACAAATAATAAGTGACCTGATAGAGATATATATAATAATGAACAATAAAAAGGCAGCTAGGCAATTCTGTTTACCCTTCTTTTCATGGTAGAGGAACAAGGAAGACATAATGGAATTAAAAGGCATCATATTTTAAAATGGTCAGGACTAATTCCTTACGTAATGCAACCAGCATCACAAAATATTACATCTGCAAAGATACCAGTCAAACCAAACCACAAAATACATTTTTTTTTTCCCCTGGGGGTGGAAGTGTGGGGGGTGGGTGGGAATCAAAACATCAAATTTATGTATGTTCTCTCTCTTCCAACTTTCAAATCTTTCCTAGAATCCCACCTGTTCTAGGAGGGTTTCCCTATAAGACTGCTCATTTACTTTTCTCCTTGTTCTGTCTTGTCTTTCAGGATTCTCCTGCTCTTTCTGAACTAAGCTCAGCACTTGCACCTGCAACGTCTCCGCTTTGTGAATGCATCCCTATCTAATTCTTATGTGCCCACCTCCATTGCTTCTCCACACATCCATTTTTAGACTGTAGAGCTGAAATGGGTATCTGGGTGGACAACTGGATCAGTTGGATTTGCAGGATCTGAACTGCCCCTGGGTGATTAGCAGCCTGCAAACACTTGACCGTTATCCGCCTAGATATCTGTGAAGTCACAGGAATAGGGAATGCTGAGCGGCCTTATCTCTCCTTAAAGATCCTGTGGGCAGCCTCCCCTTGTGTACGCCCACACTTCTGGGGGAAGGGCAAACTGGAAGCAAAACCTGTTCCTTCTGCAACCGTTAGGGACCTGGAAGTGGTCCAGGTTAGGATCAGGAAGCAGCAACAGAGTTAGGAGAAAGAGGCAGAATTGGTACCTAGCGATTCTGACAGGTTAGGAATCGGAAAGTAAGAATTGTGCTCAGTCAGTGGCCTGAACTCAAGTCTGCATGGCTAGCGGTTGTTATAGGTCAGGTGCTGAAAGGTCAAGCCTAGTCATGGGCTGTCATCAAGGGACAGGCAGGTTGTGGGTTCACAACAGAGTGCAAGATACAGGAGCACAGTGAGTATAAGCCTAAATCGAAGCAGGGTCAAAGCAAACCAACCAGGTAAACTTCTTCTTGCTCCATTCCCCATTCAACATTATACATAGCAGCCAATGATGATCTGGCTTAGGCTAGACAATCAGAAGCTCAGGGATAGGGAATCCTTATTTCTTAATGGGTCAGGATGAAGGAGAAGGGCAAGGCAGCCAAGGGTGAGGGTACCTTGGACATGGCTGAAATCATCAGTGTGGATCAGGCTCGGGATGTATTAATAGCAACCACCTTTACAATTTCAAAAAGCCTCTGACACAGGACATTCATTTTGTATCACCAGCCTCTTATACTTTATACGCAAAGATGTCCTGCTTCCACCTCTCTTTTGGCTACCATCCTCCTGGCACTCATGCTGGTAGAGACTTCAAAGAGGCTCAGCTGGCATGAGACGTTTGTTGGAGGATTGTAGCTCTAACGTGTATTTGGTTTATTGAAAGTCGCCTCTGATCTCTTGTAAGCAGGTGGCATAGAAAACAAAAAGTGCTATTGTGTTATTACTACAAACAAGAATCTTGTTAGAGAGGACTGTTTAAATACCATGGCAATAAGTACCATATATCTTTTTAAAACAAAATTAAAAAAATACCCAGCCACCACCAAGAGATGATTCATTTTTGACCTTGCATTGGAAATACTATTGCACCATTCCTGGGGGTAGAAAAAGTAGTGGGTGGCTTCGTGCAGTCTCAGATATTCTCACCATTGTTTTACACAACAAAAATCTATTAATTAAAAGAATACAAGCCTGATCCCATTCCCAATGAAGTCAAGAGAAGCTTCTGTTACTCATCAGTTAGCTCTTTTGAGGATTTAAGCAGAGGTGGAAATAAATTGCCTTTGTTTTACACTCTGGCCCTGATTCTTCAAACACTTACATGCATGTTTAATTTTCTTTATGTGAATACTGAAATCAACTATGTGCCAAGTGGTTGCAGGATTGGGGTCTTAACTAAAAAGTAATTTCTTTCTATCATCACAACTGCCACCTTCAACACATTATTCAGTGTGTTAGTCACTTCCTTTCACTCTCTCTGGTTCATTTAAGATTATCAGCAGTACACATATATAAACTGGCCCTTCAGAGAATCTAAGAGTTATATTTATAAGGGATGGGCATTATGGATTTGGATTAATCCGTAACTGCTCAAAAATGGCAGTTATGGATTAATCCATAAATCCTGTGCCGATCATGGATCTCCGTAAAGCTCACTGGAGCAGTGCCACAGGGATGGCATTGGCTTGGCACCACTCCAGTGAGTTCTAGGGGCTACGGGGAGGTGGACAGAGGGGCTTTGCTGACCAATTGTCAACCAGTTTTGGATGGTAAATAGGCCAGAAGAGGACAGGGATAGCCCGGCTTCCTGCGCCGACTCACTACCTGGCTGCTTCTCCGAGTCCTGGCCGCCGCTGCTTGCCTGCTCCTTCCTCACCGCCACTCAAGCCAGGTTTTTCCCGCACTCGCCTTTTCTGAGCTGGGGGGGGGGGGGAGGGAAGGGGAGGAGGAACAGCACAGCTTGAACGCAGCAAAAAAAGTGTAGGGGAGCAGCAACAGCTGGAACTCGGAGGAGCAGCCAACAGGAGACAGGAATAGCCCGAATCCCCAGGATGACTCACTGCCCAGCTGCTGGCTGCTCCTCCAAGTCTTGGCAACTGCTTCCCCAGGTCATGTGTGGGTCCTGTGTGTCGGAAGAGACCTCCTCACTCCCTCCGGCCCCAAATACTGAGCACAGGAAAAATCCAGTTCAGCTTGAAGGAGAAGCCAGTCAGCACTGCAACCGGGCAGTGCATCAGCCTGGGGCATCAGGCTATCCCTGTCCCCTGCTTGACGGCAATCAGCCAACAAAGCCCCGCTCCCTGCCTCTCCCTCCCTCCCTCCCCTCTAAAGCTCACTGGAGCAGCACCAAGCCAATGCCATCCCTGTGTGGCACTGCTGCCATGAGCTTTACAGAGAACCAGAAATATGAATCTGTAATCCAAAAATGTGTGAAATTTGAGATACGAATCATAAATCATCCCTAATCTCTATAGTTGGGCCCCTAGATCACATAATTGTGAGGCATTCACTTCTTTCAGGAGGAGAATTCCCCCCTCCCCCCCGAACCTCCTCTGAGCATCTACGTCCCTTGCAATGCAACTTCAAGCAAGAAGAAGATCCTGTTCTAGAAAATAACCCGGGGAACATCTCAAACAGAGACAGCAAACAACACAAATTGTAAGTGATGGGCAAAATAAATAAATAATAATGTCTAGTTCAAACCTGTCAGTCGGGCACTGAAACCCCAAACAGTAACCATTTCTGTAGAATCACCAAATTGGATCTGAAATATTAGAAATATGCAAGAGTGGAACTAATTACAAGCTTAATTACATCTGGGATAGTACCTCTCAAAATCCAAGGGGAAAATGAATTGCTATATGTCAACATGCTTAGATGCCCACCAGTGAACAATTCCCTTCTCTATTCTTACATTTTAGTGAAGACAACATATATGTCAACCCCCAATGGAAGAAACACAAAACTAATGGAACTGTGTATAAGCTGTAATTACATTGTCTGACTGAATGGCACTGAGGGTATTGTGAACAGATTGTTCACGTTAAATCACACAGGGCTTAATGGAGCATTTCCTGTTCTACAAATTTCACCACTTGATTTAATTAACCCTCATACCTATATATGCACTTGTCACCAATCATAATTCTTTGGGAGGGGGGGGAACCTAGATACAATATGGTGCCTTGGTACTACTTTAGGAAAATAGTATATCCAATAATTATGTTCACCTTGTCTGTAATCAGCACCAGAGCAAGTATCATGGCCCTTAACATGAGCAAACATCCCCTGGAAAACTTGTGCTCCCCCCCTCCACCTTTAAAAAAAAAATTATCATTACTCAACTTTTTCATCCAGTCTATGACAAATCTTCCACTAATTTCCACAGAAATAAGCCCAGCACAGAAGCTCACCATACACATTTCTGAAATTCAAGGGCACTCCATCAGTTTGCTCTTCAAATTGTGCATGTTAGGTCCTTGATATGTTCAGAGCCAGCATTAGGATTGTGGGAGCCTTCACAGAGGCTAAGCTATGATTTTATATTTTTTTCGGTTCTCTGTGGATACTACTTCTCTATAGCTATAGCTTTACAAATGCCTTAAATACAAGCTTGCCAAGTGCCCCTGTCCCATTAGCCTGCGGACCTTTGAAATTACCCAAGTTGCTCCCCACAAAACTCACTCTGGTTCTGTATAAAATTAGACCTAGTATCTTATTCTCCATTGCCTGGAGTTTTGCTGCAGCCATTTACACCGTGCCAAATGAATTAGCCATTCACACTGCCATTGTGAATTAGCAGCATTTCCCATCCACTCTACACTACAACATAATTTTTACTACCTCTAAGGTAGTAACAAACCGTATCTCCTGCATCTTGGGTTCTGGTAGGCAGACACTGTTTATCCAATTATTTGCACCCAACTTTAATTATTTATTTATTTATAAACATTGCTATCCCGCCCCTCCCGCCACAGGCAGCTCGGGGTGACTTACAATGACTAAAAACATCAAAATTAAAACAACACATAGAAGGAAGAAAAATAACTCATCCCACCCTACCATACCTAATCCGCCCCCACCATTACCCATTTCCCCCGCCAAACGCTTGGCGGAACAGCCAGGTCTTACAACTTCTTCAAAAGGAGGGGAGATCCAGGGCCAACCGGGCCCCTACCAGAAGGGAGTTCCACAGTCACGGCGTGGCCACCAAGAATGTCCTTTCCTGCATGGCCCCCCGGAAGACTCAGGGGACCTCGAGCAGGACACCCCCGGATGACCGCAGGGACCGATCCAGGACCCGGAGAGTGAGGCGATCGCGCAGATAGGTAGGGCCCAGGATGTTTAGGGTTAAGACCAACACCTTGAATCGGGCCCAGAAAACTACCGGTAGCCAGTGCAGAGAATGGAGCACTGGTGTAATATGCTCCCGGCGGCCCAGTCCCACTAAGAGATGGGCCGCCACATTCTGCACCAGCTGCAATTTCCGAATCGTCACCATGGGTAACCCCATGTAGAGTGTGTTACAATAGTCTAATCGAAAGGTGATGAAAGCATATATGACAGTGGCCAGGTCAGAGTCTAAAACAAATGGTCGAAGTCGTCACACCAGATGTAATTGGCAGAAAGCATTCCTCGCCACAGCCTCCACCTGGAGATCCAGGCACAGCTGCGCAACAAGGAGCACCCCCAGACTCCGTACCTGGGAGGCCAATGGAAGGCAGACCCCCATCAACAATGGGGGCCGCCAACTCCATCGCCTTACCCATTATCACTGCCTCCATCTTGTCAGGATTTAGCCTCAGTTGATTCCCTCATCCAGTCCTCCACAGCCGCCAAACACAGAGTAAGCACTGAGACTGCTGGGCCTGGGTCTGTTGAAAAAGAGAGTTACAGTTGGGTGTCATCAGCATATTGATGACACCGCACACCGAACCCCCTAATCACCTCGCCGAGCGGCGGTATTCTGTTCTGAACAAGGGCGGTGTGTCGGGACTCAGAAACCCCTGAGCTCTGACTTCCCCATTCCCATTCACTGTACACAACTGTGCTGGTCCAAGGTGGGAAGCGCTGTCACTTGCCTCCCCAATGCAGCATGAGGGAAGCAGGGAGAAGTGTTTCTAAGGAACAACGCCTCCCATATCTACACCTTTCAGCCTATTTCTCAAGGCACACAGTCCAGCTCTTTGAATTCACTTCACACAGGTTTAAATGGCTACCCAAGGTGGAGAGTAATCGGCAATCATGCCTACTGGTTTTTACCAAGAGTTACTAGTTACATTAAGTGAGGGGACTGGAGAGGTGGTATTGGGTGGGTGTTGTGGGAGGTAGGATGGGGTAGAAGGGATGGGGAGAGGACTGGCGGGTACGGTCTTGGATTTCTTAAATTGTCTATGTTTTTTATATATGTTTCTATTTATGTTTATATATATTATTTTGTAAGCCACCATGAGCCTTCTGAGAGAGGACGTGACTGAATGAAATAAATAAAAGAAATTAAATAGAGAATGAATTGCGGCGTACGAACAAAAATCACTCCGGGTTTAGGAATAGGTGGTCATGCTTGAGATGTCTGGGAAAGTCTTTGAAACGCTGCAAGCAAGGGAGCTGAGGAAATTAATTACCTGTATTTCAAAAACATTCTTAATAGTATTTCTCATAAAAAAAGATTAATCTACAAAGTTAACAAGCATGACATAGAATAAGAGCAATGTTGTCTGAGCAAAAAATAAATAAATACTGATTCAGGGAAATCAATTTGCAATTTAAACTAAAGTCCACTACTGCAGGTTTTGCAGCTCATCGCTCAGGATTGAGATTACAAGTGAAAGAAATATAATTCAATACCTTACTATACATATACGAATACGCATTAATGCTAATTTTTCTATATCAGATGCAAATCTTTTTAACACGAAAAAGGGAAGGTTACTATGAAAATGTAACCCTGAAAATGTGTAAGACTATAAAACAAGTTTTAAGGGAAGTAATTATTCTTCTAATCCTCCCCACATAAGCACATTTTCAGATGGCATAAAACTATTGGACTCCAGTGGAGCTATTCTAACTTACACCGAGTTAAACTACTCAGTGTTAGTATGGTATGCATAATATTTAACAATAAATATTACATATAAAAACACTCCCTGCAAAGTCACCATGCATCATAATAAACTAAAGAACACTGTAAAACCTTTTTTAAAATAGCTTCACTTTTGCCACTTTTTTGACCTTGTTTAAAAGCTACAGTGCTACTGCAGGAATTCCTTAAAATTTGACATCTACGACATTCTCACATTAGTTCCCGCCCCTCCCTGAACATCAGCAAGCAGTCAGTTATATTGTAAGCTGAATCTGATTGGCTTTAGAACTTAAAAAAAAAAAATCAAAATGTTTTGTTTTTATTTATTTATTTTTATTTTTATTTCATCATACTTCTAGCCCACATCGGCAGCTCAGAACAGCTCACAAAGCACCAATAAAATCAATTCAATAGGTTGTTTTTAACGTTCCCTATTTTAATCTGTAATCATATGTTCACTGTCTAACTAAATCTGATTAATGTGCCCAGTCCTACCTCTCTGACCGCTCCTTTAATGTGTCTCTCTCCAACTCCACCTCTTCCTCTTTCCCCCTCTCAGTTGGTGTTCCTCAAGGCTCTGTTCTTGGCCCTCTCCTCTTCTCGATCTATACCTCATCCTTAGGCAAACTCATTGCCTCCCATGGCTTCCAATACCACCTCTATGCTGATGACACTCAACTCTATCTCTCTACTCCCTCTCTCTCTCCCTCTGTTCAAGCTCGTCTCATCAACTGTCTCTCTGACATCTCTACCTGGATGTCTCAACGTCA
>QEPC01001301.1:6400516-6456918 GCA_003113815.1 Sphenodon punctatus
CCTAGGGGCAGGGACCGTGTCTATTTTATTACTTTGTAAAGTGCCAGGTACACTGCTGGCGCTATATAAATGTTTGTTAATAATAATAATAATAATAATAAAAACCTAACCATACCCCCCCAAAATGGGCCTTTCGTTGGTATTACAGCAATGCTGAGAAACTCCCAATAAAGTCAGTGCACCATTGTGCTAACCATTCTGCACACTTGGGGGACAGCCATGGAAGATCTTTTAGCCCCCAAATGCAGGTTTAGACCCTAACATCATTGAAAGCTCAGTCTAGCTGGGTGTAAATCAGACTTGTTTTCAGTGTTAAACACAGGCTTGGGAATTAGGTCTGTTGGCAGAAACACATCACGATACATGCTTCCAGGGATTGGGTTCTTGAGAAATCATGACCGCAATCAACATGCATCTGCCCCACAAATCCAGTTGGTGGTAATCTGGGAGTCCACGTACCTCATGCTCAATCCGGGGAAGACTGAGGTGATCCTGGTGGGGCAGGACAGCTAATATGAAAATGCCCTCACCTCCCTCCCCCTGAACGTCAAGGGAGTGCGGGGTGGTGGACCAGGTAAATAACTTGGGTGTTGTCTTCGACCATGGTGGTCTGTCCATGAAAAATTAGGTATTGGATGTGGTTCAAATATGCATTTTTCAACTATGCCATTTGCATAAACTATGCCCTTATTTTTCCCAAGCTGACCTTGCCACCGTGACCCATGCCCTGTTGACCATGAGGCTTGGTTTTTCTAATACCCTCTTCTTTGGACTTCCAGTGGTGTTTCTCTGTCACTTGTAGCTTGTCCAGAACGCAACAGGGTGGCTGCTTACTGGTTTGGGGAGTCGTGATCATTTTACATCCACCCTGCATTCTCTGCATTGGCTGCCTGTAAAACAATGGATCAAATTTAACATCATGCTGCTGGTTTTAATGGCCCTGAATGGTATAAGTAGGGTAACCATACCTCCCCTTTAAAAGAGAACATTTATGAAAAACACATTACAGAGCTTCATTGGTTCCACATTTATTTTTCATATGTGTACTCTTTTAAAGGGGAGGTATGGCCACCCTAGGTATAAGCCCTGGAAGGGAAGGGAAACAGCCCTGGCAACATTTGAGACCTGTTTCTGGAACTTCACCTTGATGGTTATCTGAGCTCAGAAACCACTTGCTGTTTGGGGATCTTGGCCTTAAGTCAATGGTTGATTGCACCTCTGCTGTGGCAGGTACCTCAGTGCAGAACTCGCTCCCTCCAGATGTTCATCTCAGTTTCTTCCCCCTTACCTTTAAAAAGCACCTGATGATTTCTCTATTCTCCAGGTGCCTTTAGGATCCACTGCTGGTTCCGCCTACACTCTATTCTGTCCCTCCCCTTTTAAATTGTTTTAAAATGGATTTTATATTACTGTATTTTATGCCTGTGAAGCCCTCTAGCTGCCATTTGGCGGGAGAGGGAGGATCACTATACAAATAAGATCATCATCTTAGCAACAGCTAGTGGGAGAAGATTCTTGGGTAGCCACTGTAACAAGCAACATCATGAACATCTGTAGGAGCTACAGGATCAGGATGACATCAGCAATTTAAATTTGTAATGGGTTTCCATCAATTTATCGTTATATTTGGGAACACGCTCTGTTCAAAATTACTTCCACTGAAGGAGCATTGTAGGGAAGTCATTTTGGTGGAAATGACCTTTCTACCACCTCTCTGATCATGATCCTGGTATAGGACCCTTGTGCTGTTAGACGGTTCTTCAGCAGTCTAACAGCTACAAGCGACAAGAAACCTACTTCAAGATCAGTGAACATCATAAAGTTTCCTAGCCATGTACTCTTTTTACCACACCCCAACACCAAGAATGACATACTACTACTACTTATCATTTCTATAGTGTTAATAGTTGTATGTAGCACTGTACAGATACACAACATAAAGACAGTCCTTGCTCCATGGAGCTTCAATGTACCTGGCGCTTTACAAAGTAAAGGAATAGATACGGTCCCTGACCTAGGGCTTACAATCTGAGAGACCGGGGGAGGGGAACAGAGGAAGAAACAAGGGGTGTAACATTCACAAAGATGCGAGGTCTCAGGTGCACATGCTTGGCTTGTTTACATCGAGAATGATGGCTGGCTGGTCCATGTGGTGAGGATATTATTATTATTATTAGCAAGCATTTATCAATGTACCTGGTGCGTTACAAAGTAATTGAATAGACACGGTCCCTGCCCTAGGGCTTACAATTTGAGGGGGAGGGGACGGGGCAAAGGAAGGGAAACAGAGGGAGAGACAAGGAGTGTCAACATTCATGAAGATGCGAGGTCCCAGGTGCACGCGCTTGGCTTGGTTACATCAAGAATGATGGCTGGTTGGTCTGTGTGGTGAGGATATGAGTACACAGACCCTCCACGAGTTAGACAAGGAGTCGGGGAGAGCAGAGCGGAAGAGGTGGGTCTTGAGGAGGGATTTGAAGGTACGAAGGGAGGGGGCAAGACAGATGTGGGCAGGGAGGGAGGATAATAGTGGAATGGAGCAAATAAATAAATTTTATACTCACTGGCCCCAATCTGATGCTAGCTTGAGCTAAAATATGATGGTACAGATGTGGCTTGGATTAGCTTCAATGGCAGAGTAAGAAAGGCTAAAAATATATTTCTGAGTCATGATCAAAAGGGGAAAGTTTAGGAGGCCTTCAAAGTGAAGAATACTAAGGTTTGACTTATGGAAGATTTAGTTATGATGGATGCAGAATGTACAAATACATTCTAAGAAAGAAAGTGATGTCAGTTGGAGTTATTCCACAGACAAGTAACAGATTGTACTGGATGGTAGGTATCAGCAGGAGTTAGGAGAGGGGAGCGAGGAGTTGAGGAGGGCAGAGCGGAAGAGGTGGGTCTTGAGGCGGGATCTGAAGGTACGAAGGAAGGGGACAAGGCAGATGTGGGCAGGGAGGGAGTTCCAGGCATGGGGGGCAGCTAGGAAGAAGGGACAAAGGCGCTTAGGGGAGCAGGGAAGGCGTGGAAGGGTGAGAGAAGGGACAGAGGAGGAGCGGAATTCACGTACTGAAGTACTGAGGGAAATTAGAGGTAAGGGGGGAGCAAGTTTTTGAAAAGCTTTATAGATGAAGACTAGAAGCTTGTGCAGGATTCATTTAGGAAGAGGGAGCCAGTGAAGAGAGGGGAGATGGGGCTGTACGTGCTCAAAGTGATGGGCAAGGTGGATGAACCTGACAGCAGAGTTTTGGGCGGAGATAAGGGGAGAAAGGTGAGAGCGGGGGAGGCCAGTGAGGTTACAGTAATCGAGGCGAGAGATGACCAGGGCATGAACAAGCGTTTTGGCAGAGGAGACAGAGAGAAAAGGGCGAATCTTAGCAATGTTATGGAGGGAGAAGATACAGGATTTGGCAACAGAGTCGATGTAGGGTTTAAAAGAAAGGGGTGAGTCAAAGATGAAGCCTAAGCTACAGGCTTGGGGGATGGAAAGATGGTGACCCCATTGATGAGGATAGACAGGGAAGAGGGAGAGGAAGGATGAGGGGGGAAGATAAGGAGTTGAGTTTTAGCCATGTTGAGTTTGAGTTGACATTGAGACATCCAGGTAGAGATGTCAGAGAGACAGCTGATGAGGCGAGCTTGAACAGATGGAGAGAGAGAGGGATTAGAGAGGTAATAGTTGAGTGTCATCGGCGTAGAGGTGATATTGGACACCATGGGAGGCAATGGGTTTATATTAGGCAATCTAATCAAGACACAAAGACACAGACAACTACAAACAAGAGTCTTCCTATGAATAACGGATTACAGGATGAAGGTATTCACTAGGTTTATTGATTTCAGTTAACACAGTTGAAATAAACAAGGCTATGATATAGATAGGGTCTAGGCTCATGATTTAAAAGTGATCTTGAACAAGCGGGCCTTTAGGCAGGACTTGAATATGGACAGGAAGGCAGCCTGATGCACCACCTCAGGAAATTTGTTCCAAGCATACGGTGCAGCAAGGTGGAAAGTGCAGATTTATGAGTTGGTGATGGAGGAGAAGGGCACAGATAAGAGTGAAGACAGTTGTAGGTAAGTATGAGAAGCTTGAACGGCATGCAGAAGCAGATGGGAAGCTCGGGGAGAGGGGTTACATGGTTGCAACTGTGTACAAGGAAGGTGAGTCTCGCAGATGAATTTTGAATAGACTATACTGGGGGATAAGTAACTCAGTGGGAGACCTGTGAGAAGCAGGTTGAGGTAGTGCAGGACTTACAACACACAAGCCCTGGCCTACACAGTGGCTCTTTACAACTGGGGGTCAATCCTTACACAAACACTCTCTTCTTTGGGTTTTATGACTAGATTACGCTAACAGCGGGCAACACCACAGTTGAAGGTGGCAGAGTGTCTGAGTGTGACCAAAGGGTTTCAGGGCTGACTCACCACAACTTTCAAACAAAACCAAAGGAGTTTAAGATTATACTTAACTGCACTGCTGAGTTAGGAATTTGTCACTAGCTAGCTACAATATGAGAGCAGAAATTGTGACAGGGGCAACAGCCTCAGTAGATTCATATGGAGATTTTTCTACATAGTGCAAAATGTTTATAATAAAAATAATACAGAAATATTTTGAATTTAGGGATAAAATATTAAAGGATCCAATTATATTATCTATAACACAACTGAGTTTTCCCATAGATTTTCAAGGCGTATAAAAACAGACGAAGCTATCTAGAAACTACGAAGGAAGAAATAGGCAGTGATTACCAGTGTACTATTTTCGACTTTCTTTCCAAACTAGAAGCATATATAAATAAAAACCCTCATGGCCCACAACTTGACGATTTGGATTCTGTGGCTTCTTACTCCCTGGGATTCTGATGCTAAGTTTCTGCTTTCAAACTAAGTAATAACTGATTCTGCGCTGCTAACATTGCTGCATTAACGTTAGCATCCCGGCCATGGGATGGTGTCTAGTACAGAGCAGGAGTCAGAGCCGGGCCAAGGGTAGTGCTCCAGGAGGTCAGTCTCCACGGGCGTCAAGTCAAAGTAGTGTAGTTGGGAGCCAAGTCAGGTCAGAGGCTTGAGATCTGAGTGGTGTCAGATCCAAGAGGCAGGCAAACATTTATCATAAAGGACTGTGCAGGATCAGAAGTCAAGCAGTCAGTCCCGAGACAAAACGAAAGGCAAAAATAGAATCAAAGAATTGTAGGATTGGAAGGTACCTTAAGGGTCATCTAGTGCATCCCTTTGCTCCAAGCAGGATATCCTCTGCTTACACAGCAGGGATGGGGTACCTCAGGCCTGGGGGCCAAATGCGGCCCACAACTAGTTTTATGTGAGCCTTTTTAAGTTTCTGGATCTGGCCCCTGGATCCAGTTCCTACCCCCAAGCACTAAAAAAACAGAGTTCAAAGTAAGGGAGAAGAGATAAAGGTATGCACACAAGGATAGAGGATGAATCCATGGCACAGATCTATGATCTGGACCCTCCTCTTCCTGAGCTCACCCCTTAAGCAATCCTGTCCCCAACTTCTATGTGATCCTTTGAGTTTCTAATAATTTTCAAAGTGGATCCCCTGAGATAGAAAAGGTTCCTCATCCCTGACTTACAGAACCACAGGCAGATGCTTGGAAAACACCCTAGTAGGGAGATTCTACAAACTCCCTGAACAACTTATTGTCAATGAGGAAATACTGATCTGTTATGGAAATGACTTAGTTAAACATACAGGATGGCACATACATGGTGATGTATATATATCCCAGTGTATATACTGGTATAGAGTACTAGTAACAATAGCATATTACACATAATAAGTAATGATATTCAACACAGTATATATTATGAGTTTTAGAGTAGTGTGAAAGTCAGGCTAAGAAGTTGACATGAGCAGAAAATCATGGGATGGTTGGGAATAAAAAGTAAACGAGCTAAAGAGAAATCTTATCAGGAAATCAGGCAAACTCGACAGGAGGACTGCCACCCCAGCTGGTGTGTCTCACTTGGCATGACAAGGAAGGGAAAGAGATCAAGGGAACAGTTAAGGATGGGTAATTCCCTGGGACTCTGAAGCGCCTTAGAAGGGCACAAGAATTTAGAAGACAGCCAAAAAACTTTGAATAACCTATTAATGAACCTTGGGGCTGAAAATGCATATGCAACAGGGGTCTCAATCAGATTGGAGCATGTCATGATAGAGGTGTGTCACTCTGGATGGGAATATTATAATGTTGTAGTTACCTTGGAAAGGTATAAGAGATATGAACCAATGTAACTGCCTTTGTTGGCTGAGAGGTCACTAAGGCTGGGGGTGTGTACTCAACCTACCGAGGTTCCATAGAAGAACTAATAAACTCGTACACCGCCAACCGCTTGTCTGTCTCCGTGCTAACTGCTTGTGTGGCAACTACTACCTAAAGGGAATCTGATTCGACACTTATAACATAAATTTGGAACAGAAGCAGATACAATACAGTGGAGAGCAGGGACTAGTAACAGCCAGGGACCAAGGACCAAGGCAAGAGGTCAGGAACCAGCAAGGAATAAGACTGGGAGCAACCTAAATCATGTCCCAGTTGGTAAAGTTCTGGAGGTGCCTAGGAAATTATATGCAGGATTACCGCCAACTAGAACACACAACAATCCTGGCCAATCAAAGCTTATTGGGCAGAGCAGTGCTGGTGTATGGCATCAAGGCTGGAATTCCTACTTTATTGCAGATGCAGGCTTGTAGTCATGTAGCATCTACCTGAAACATATCAGTCCCCATTCAAAACCACGTGGTTACCGACAATTGGAAGGTTACACCTCTAGAGGTAGTAAAAACAATGGTATCTACAGAGACAAGCAATAGCATGCCTTGCAGCATGGACCCTTTGTGGTCCCTTCCAACTCTTAAAATTCCATGCTTCTACGAGAGAGAATGCTGCTTTAAGAGTGTAAAACTAAAGCATAATGAGGTGTGTACACAATCCATTATTATCTTATTTAAAAAGTACTTGATTCCTTCTAAAACTATATTCCAGATGAACAATGCACCACATAAAACACCTCCCAAAAGCATCAAGTTCTACCACTTATAAAAAAAAAAAACTATTTTCAAACCACAGAGCTATAACCAAGTTACTTTTGCTTAGAATGGGATACAGACTTGCATGATCCAAGATTCAGTTTGGCAGCAAAATTGTAACGCATAAAAGCTGGTTTCAGACTTTACAGAAAGAGATTCCTACTGGTCTAGCTTAAACAAATTCCCTTCCTACCCTACCTTCTTCCCTAAAGGGATTTGCTGTTTTTAACACCTATTTCAGAATAGGGTCCAGGTTCCTTGTGGTTGACTCATATAAGAGTCAAACAGCTATATTTGGGAGAGAAGGGTGATTTCCACAGGCTTGTGTACTACAGTATTCAAACATGTTTGCAACAGAGATCTTCATCTGAATTCTCATATCGTCACTGCTTTTATGGGTCCATCATTGTTCTACCAATTGTAGTACCTTGAAGTGTACCTTCCATGTAGGTCTTCAGTTTTGCAATGCAGTGCAGGTAAGAAAAAAAAGCAACAAACTCCAAAAAGCTGTTTATAGTCAAAAAGCCCTTAGGAAACTCAGCTAATAACCAATTCATTTCACGTACCACATACATAAACACTGTATTAACAACTTCCTACTTTCTTATCAGTACTGGTAAAAAGACTTGACTGTGGCTCTTCTTTAAATAATTTCTAAAATTCTTTGCAAAATATTTTAAATCACACTATGTCTCTATAGGATTCATTTCACCCCCTACATAGAAGCATTTTTCTGCCAATTAAGCATTTCACCACAAAATTGAAACTCACGGTTGTGCACACGTTCAAGCAGTTTTCCGGATAGAACAGGAATTTACCTAACTTCTTTCCACAGTACAAGATTCAAATCCACAAACACCCTTGTCATGCCGATGCCTACTCATCGGTAAGTCAATAAAACTACTTGCAACATCTGCATTTCATGAGCACATGATAAAACATTTACTCAGGAAAAAACCCCAACTCCAATAGAAAATGAGACAGGGAAGAATTTTATAAACTATGAAAAATTAAACCATTAGGTGAGGCGGGAAGGTAAGCATACACAGCTCTATAGACAATCAGACAGTTGCATTAAGTGCCTCCTATAAACAATTCTGAGCTATATCTTTGCCAGCAGAACAAAGCACAAGAACAAGGCAGCTGAGAGACATATAGCTCAGATTTGTTAACGTTCCTCACATCTTTCAATTTTTACTTTCTTCTTCTGTTCTTTCCCAACTGGATACCAGGTGCTGCAACAGCTTGGTACAATTAAAAAATCCTTACATCAAGATTCATTTGATATTAGTCACCAGATCATATTATAAACAAACCAGTAGGGAATACCAAAAATTCCATAGGTACACGCACATGAAAGGAAGCTATAGACAGAAATTGGGTTCAATTGGCAGAAGTCTTTATTAAACAATAAACTGGCAGTTTAAGGTAAAACATCGGCGTGGTAAACCACCAACCAAAACAAACCCCGACCTATACCCCTTTCCACCAACACGTCGAATGCCTCAGCTCACTCATTCCGAATGGATATCCCAATCCATTCACCAGAACCCAGACTGCCTCCCTGCCTTGCCCCATGTTGGGGTCCTGAGGAAAGGGTGATGGTTCTTGCACCAACTAGGAACAGCATTCCCCCTCCCCGTCTCCCTTCCCCCTGTCTTCTTTAGATTGTGAACTCTCGGGCAGGGACCTTGTCTATCTTGTTCTCTGTAAAGTGCCAGGTACATCGCTGGCACTATATAAATGCTAATAATAATAATAATAATAATAATATATCCTGCATGGTAGTACAGTCCCCGCCACACCTCAGAGTTGGGAGAGGTTGTGGGTTGTCTATCCCCTAATCAGCTCCCCCTTTCCCTCACTTCGGCAGGAGATGCCTCAACCTTCAGACATTCCCTTCTGTTCCACGTCCCATCCAATATTCCGTGAGCTCTCTTTTACCAATTGGCACTGGACAAGAGGGTTGCGACAATAAGCAAATGGGGATAACCACACAACTTGAACACCCCTTTTACTTCACGACCTGCACTTAGGCGTGGGGGAATGGCACTACAAGGGGAAAAAAACAAAAACAAAACAAAAAAACTCTTGGGCTTTAGCCAACTTCCTTCCTGGCCCCAATTAAGGCAACCAGCAGAGTCTATAGTGCCAGTCCAAGTGGGCGGGTGGGTCCAACACGCCTAGCAGCCTGTCCAGCACAGAGCCTAATATGCCCTCTTTTGGGGGGCAGGCTTCACCTCCCACTTTCTCATCACAATTACTCATATGGAACAAGGGCTACAATACAATGGGTGTATAGTACAATTCTCACCCTTCCTTCTGATACAAGTACATAATATTGCCTAAATGGCGCAGTCTGCTATCACAATTCTCATTGTTATTTATTTTGTTCTGAAGGTCTCTTTGTGTTATGCAAATTCCAATTTGTTTTGAGGTATTTCCCCTATTAGGGATATCTCCTATATAACTTAACATTAATTCCCCCTTCTATAACTTATCAAGCCATCAAACTTTCTGACCAGTGTCTCCAGGTACTGTTTATCAGTTGTTTTCATATATAAAAGTAAAATAGGTATGCATTTTCATCTCTCTCTACTTCTTCTCTCCAGGTCGCTACGAAGTCCTCTTTTTTATTGTGCATGCCGGCAGAGATTTTCTCCACTGAAAACGTACTACGTCCATTCCAAAAAGGTCCTTTCCCTTTTCCGCTTTCCATTTTCTAGTTATTAGACTAATAGCTGCTAGGCACATTTTTTTTGCATGAGTCAGCATGTCTCTGAATCAATTGTAAGTCTGGGTAGATACCCAAGAGTTCAATATCTGGAGTGAACGGTATTAAGGTTCCCACCACCCTACTCATACAGTTCCATATAGCTCTCTAAAATGGTTGTATTACACTGCACTCCCACTAACAATGAAGGTATGTTCCTCTTTCCTTACATCCTCTCCAGCAAAGCCTGCCACTGCCTTTTTCAATTTTCTCTAGTCTGACAGGGGTGAGGTAGTACCTCATAACCAATTTTATTTGGATCTCTCTAAATTGTAATGATGGGGCACAGTTATGCATGTGGCTCCAAATCACCGCCTTATGTTTTTTGACCAAATTTCTAATCAAATCTTTGTTCCATTTGTTGATATATTTATCATTATTTTGGAACCATATTATTTTTCAGTTTTCCATACATTTTTTTGACAATCTGCCCCTGTTGGCGGTGTATTCAAACAATTTTTTTTCTATGCTCTGAGGTTCCCTGCTGGTGTTTGATTCCCTCTTTAGCAGTAAAGAGGCATTTCAGTTGCAAGTATTGAAAAGTATTGAAAAGTACTGACTTCACTTTGAACTAATTCTTTACATTTTTGGTGTGTTATAAATTTTCCCTCTTGAAATAAATGTCCAGCTCGTTTAATTCTTTTTTCCCTTTATTTATTTTGCAGTTCTGGTGCCCATACTATTTCTTCTACCTGGTACCTTCTAATATCCCTATAAGATGAGACTTCTTTCCCAACTTTAATTTTTTTTTTAGTACTGACCCCCAATATTTCATCGCAATACCTGCAAATTAATATTTATTCCATTTTTGCCATTTTATTTTCCCTTTGTCTGTTAAATATTGTCGGAAATTTTCCATGTTTAACACCATTGCTTCCATCTTTGTCCACTGAGGAACTTTATCCATATTGTACCAGTCGGGCAGCGTATTCAATGCTGCTGCTCTATGGTACATTTGCAGGTCTGGGAGATTAAGACATCCCAAATCTTTGGGCCCGTGAAGTGATTGCCTGAAAATTCTGGGATTTTTATTTCCCCATATAAATTCTAAAAGGATCTAATTGTTACATAGCTTAAAAAAATATTTTGGAATGATTACTGGAATTGCCATGAATTTATATAATATCTTGGGGAGAGTGACCATTTAAAAAATATTTATTTTGCCTAGCCACAAAATAGCCAAATTACTCCAGGTTTGCAGTTCCTCTCTTATTTAAGTAAAGGTGGGTAATTTTCTTTAGATCCTTGGTTTGTCGAGTCATCTGTACCCCCAGATATTTAATACTAGTCTCCATTTCAGGGAAGGGTAATACTTGTTTTATTTGGGCTGTAGTTTACTTTTAATGCAGCAAAGACAGCATAAAAATTATTTAAAATAAAAATCATGGGGGAAAATTAACTGGCTCCTGTGTGGTTGTGCCCAGTAATTTATTTCAGTTGAAGTTTTGCCTGGATGCACAGGAAGGAATAAATATATACCCACATGAATGGCTAAAACATAATTGCCTGTTTATTAAGCAATCTGGTATCAGAAGCAGTTGCTTTATATAAGATGAGAACGCTTGGTTTCAATTTTATCAAACTATAATGGGTAAAACCTAGATAAACTTATCCTAAATCCCTAATTAAATTTGCCAAAGAGAATACAGACATTCTCTCCAACATCCCCTTCAGGGTATTGTTTTCTTTTTTTCTAACTTTAGCATAATATATGTGACAATAATTAGGATACTGATTGGGTAATAGAGAATTACGATGTCATTCTCCAGATGGAGGCCAAAACAGGCTGAACTCACATAACAGTTTTACACACACTTTTAAAACAAACAAACAAATTGCTGTTTCTTCGCTCCCTTATCTCACTTGTTTTTAATTCAGATTATTTAATTCTTTACACTGATTCATTATATTAATTAATGAAAGCAATGAATCCCAGTTGCCCAGCAATAAGGTAACATTGAATTCCTAGTCAGATAATTAAAACAACTTATTTGGGAGAACTAACTTACAGAGCACCTTAATTATATTCGAGTTTTAATAGTTATGTGAACAAATAGAAATAACACTTATCTTTTCAGCTGTTACTCTGAGCTATAGTTTCCATTTGCAGTACTGCATTTCGGATTTGATTTATTTATTTTAAAAAAGCGAAGCCTTTAAATATGTGACAGTTAAAACAAAACAAAACCCACCCACCCTCCCCCAACTATTCAGTTTCTCATTCTTAGCGTACATATTTCATTCATGAGAGCTAGAAGTTTACTCTGCCATCCTAAGATAATTTGAGATGTTACTTTTTTAAAACAAGAAAGCTAAGATACTGATGTAAGTAAAAGGGCACTTTCCGTCGAACGGCATTAAACCAAAATAATTACTTCAATTTAATTAAATGTAACTGAATTAATTGAACTGCAGTAACTGCTCCATCTAGGTATTATTCTCATTCTAGTGCCATCATTCTAGCTCCATCTAGGTATTATTCTCATTCTAGTGCCAAAAAGATGTTTTTTTTACCTGCAATCTCCACCTAACGGTCATGGCAGGGTATGCTACGGGTGAAATTCGGCACTACTGAATTTGGTGGCCAGGGCCGGCGTTAGAATTTGCAGGGCCCAGGACAAAAATAAGATGTGGGGTTCCCATGGCCCTGCACTCTATAGCCCCACTTCATCCTGCAGGGCCCAGCTCCCCTATCCTAGTAGGTGATGGGAAGGAGAAGAAGGGCAGCAATGTCCCAAGGGAAGCAGCTGCCCTGGGGACTGAGAGCAACAGCTCATCCTGAGGCCTCAGGGGGTTCTGGTCCTGAGGTTACATGACCAGCCCTCATGGTGGGAACCCTCTGACCACATGGCCCAGGCTATGGGTGTTACTGACCCTGCTTAAGGCTGGCCCTGTCAGTGGAATAACTCCAACTAACATCACTTTCTGTCTTAGAATGTATTTGTACATTCTGCATCAATCATCACTGAATCTTCCACAAGTCAAACCTTAGAATTCTTAATTCAAGGCATCCTAAACTTTCCCCTTTTGATCATGACTCAAATATATTTTTAGCCTTTCTTACTCTGCCATTGGAGCTAATCCGAGCCACATCTGTACCATCATATTTTAGCTCAAGCTAGCATAAGTTTGGGGCCAGTGAGTATAACATTTATTTATTTGCCCCATTCCACTATTTATTTATTTTTATATTTTTTACTCCACCCTTCTCCGAAGACTCAGGGCAACTGAAAACAAACATTTAAAAAGCCAAAATATAAAACACAATAATACATTAAAATCCCTTAAAACCCCATCTTCCCATCCACCCCACCCTTCACTCCCACCTGCCACCCCCCAATCCTCCCCAAGCCCCTCTACCCAATCCCACCGAACCCTATCCTTACCTGCCAAATGCCTGGCCAAACAAAGAGGACTTACATCTCCTCCAGAAGACGAACAGGCTAGGGCTTAGGCGAACCTCCATGAGGAGGGAGTTCCATAATTGTGGGGCAGCAATGAGAATGGCTCCCCTGCACGCCCTCAATGTAGCAACTTCACAGACAATTGGCACTCGCAAGAGGGTGCTCTCAGCCGGCCTCAGAGGCTGCAACAGAGCATAGGGGAGGAGGCGCTCTTTCAGATACCTGAGACCTAGGTTGTTTAGAACTTTATAAGTTAAAACCAGCACCTTGAATTGTGCCTGGAAAGATATTGGCAGCTAGTGCAGACTCCGGAGCACCAGCGTAATATGCTCCCTGCGACCCTTCCCTGACAGAAGGTGGCCCTCCACATTCTGCACCAACTGCAGCTTCCAAACAGTCTTCAAGGGCAGCCCCATGTAGAGTGCACTGCAGTAGTCTAGCCTCGAGGTTACAGAGGCATGGATGATGGTGGCCAGATCTGAATCGGATAAAAAAACTTTGCAACCTTCTCACCAGATGAAGTTGGTAAAAAGCGCTCCTGGCCACCGCTGCAACCTGATAATCCAGGCGCAACAGTGGATTCAAGAGTACCTGGAACCTGAGTGACCAAGGGAGTCCAGACCCCATCAATGGGTGATTTCAGACGAGACGGGGCAGCATTCGCCCCATCCCGGAATCACCCAAATGATTCCCTGCCAGGATCACTCCGGCACGTCCAACAGACGTGCTGGCTGATCCTGGCGGGGAATCGGGGAGGGGGCGGGGCCGTGCAGTGCTACGTGCGGCTGCATGGACACCCCCCCCACTCCCCCGCCGCCCGCCCTCTGGGGAGACGGGCCGTGGTTTCCATCCAGATGAGACGGGCCCCTTCATCGCGATGGGGAATCGCGTTCACCACGCAATCGGCGCCGGCCCCGCCAGTCCAGCCGATCGCGTGGTGAATCTGATTCCCTGCCGCGATTTACTGTGGCAAACATCTGGGAGGGAACTTCTAGTTCCCCAACAGAAGTTACGGGACCATTCCCCACCACAGGGTATTGACTGTGGTTGAGCGTGATCTCGTAACGTCTGAAAATACCCAATGACAGGGGTTCCCAACATCCCCCAGGTCAACCATGGCCACCTCGGTCTTGTCTGGATTCAGCTTCAATCCTGCGTCCAGTTCCCAACAGTAGCCAGACACTGGGTAAGCACCAAGACTGCAGGACCTGGGACAGATGAAAAGGAGAGACAGAGCTGGGTGTCGTCCACATATTGATGACACCTCACTCCAAATATCTGAATGATCTCGCCCAGGGCCTCAGACACGCATTGAACAGGAGTGGGGACAAGATGGAACCCTGCGGGACCCCATAAGAGAGTTCCCAAGGGGACAACAAGCCACCACCCATCACCACCCTCTGGGTTCTCCCAGCCATGAGTGAATAGAACCACTCAAGAGTGGTCACGCAGACCCCAGCCAGGTCCTGTAGCCACGTCAACAAGATCCCATGGTCAATGGTATTAAAAGGCCTCCGAAAGATCTCACAAAATTAGCAGGGTACAATTTCACCTGTCAATTTCCAAGTGGAGACAGTCAACTAAGGCCACAAGCGCAGTCTCAGTGACATGCCCAGGATGAAAACGTGATCGAGATCAATCAATCAAATTTTAATTTATACCCCTCACTCTTTCGCCAAAGGCGACTCGAGGCAGCTTACAACATAATGCATGCTTCATAATAATACACAAAAAATGGTGCACCAATGCACCAAAACAATTCAAAAATGTAACAACAACTAATGTACTTCCATTTCCTATTGTTCCCTTTCCCTATTGTTCAGGCACTACCCCCGCCCCCCCCTCTCACCAGGAGGCAATGCCCCCCACCCCCTCTCCCCGAGGGCTCCCTCTCTCCCCGAGAGTCCCCATTCCCTATTAGTTGGGCACTGCCCTCTTTCTCACGGGGAGGATTCAACCCCGCTCCCCACGGGTCACACACCCCCATACTCTCACCAGGAAGGTTGACCCTTACCTCTCTAACCCAATCCCCTTGCCCTCCATCCTCATATGACATACACCTAAACCATCCTCCCCCAACCCCTTAAAAACACAAAGTTCAAAGCCAAAAAATGAAAACCTCCCGCCCCTGCTGCAGCTAGTCTCGGCCTATCCGAGACCTATCCAACATCCTGGCCACCACAGCTCCCACAAACGGCCCGAGGTGCACCCCAAGCTGACTGCCCTCCCCCTTCAATAACCTTTCCTCCAAATGGGAAGTTAGAGGCAGGGTGACAGCTGACAGGGGAGTCAACATCAAGTAATCATTTCTTGAGCAGGGGGGCAGACGACCGCAGCCTTGAAGCCATCAGGCACCCTACCCTCCCTAAGGGAGGCATTGACAACCCCAGCCAGCAACGCTCCCAGCGTCTCCCGGCTGGCTTTCACCAGCCAGGACAGGCATGGATCTAGTTCACAACTGGAGCCTGCACTGCTCCAAGCACTTCCTCTGCATTGGTGGGCAGGATTAATTGAAGCTGATCCAAATAAACTGGACAAGACCAGGCCTCCTCAACCCCAAACTCTGACTCTGCCCTCAAATTAGCAGCACCCAAATTGGGCCAAATATGAGTGACTTTGTTTGCAAAGTAGGTGGCAAACTTGTCACAGCAGGCAGCCAATGACTAACTCTGGGTAGACAGAGCCAGGATTTAACAAGCTATTCATCACCCAGAAAATCTCAGCTGGATGTCACTTTGCAGATGCTACGGTGGCAGCAAAGAAAGCTTTCTTCACCACTGACACAGCCACGGCATAGTCTTTCAAAACTAGTCCGTGCCGCAGCCGGTTGGCTTTGGCACAAGTCGAGCGCCACCTGCACTCTAACCACCTACCCTCTTGCTTTGGCAGCCTCAGATCCTCCATCTACCATGGAAACCTGTGCTGCCGCTGCGGAGGAACCAGACACCTAGATGCCACCATGTGGCCAAAAAAAAAAAAAGCTTTTAGCAGACTGAATCTGGTGAAGCGAGTGCTTTTTCTCCTTGTTTGAGGCCTCTGCTAGTGCTTTATCCAAAGCGGAGCCGAACAGTTTGCCACCTTTAAACGTGCTCTTCACTAGCAGGTTCTTAGCATGTGGGTCCGCCCACCAGGAGCGTAGTCAAAGCCTGCGCCTGGCTGCTACGTTGGTTGCCATCCCTTTGGCCGCCCACGTGACCATATCCATGGACGAGTCTCCTAGAAAGGCGTGCACTAGGGTCACGTTATTAACCAGCTTCCGAGAAAGGGCCTCCGAAACGTCGGGGTCCTTACCAAGTTGATACCATTTCATGATGTCATACCATAAATTCATAATGTCATACCATAAATTAACCAGGGCACGAACAAAGGCTGTCAAAGTCAGTGGGAAAATCCCCCTGAGAGTTCTGGAATCCTATTGGATCCATTAGTTTCCCAGGGTGGACCATCCTAACCAGTGCACCATCCCAATGGGGGCAAAGGAGGGCAGGGATCTCAGCCTTCAGAAGGTCATAGTCTGACCATGACAATGGTGTCATAGCGACACCCCCAATAACCGGACCCCATTTCCAGGTCAGTGCAAAACGTAAGATCCAATGTGTGTTGAGCCAGATATTATCTGGGATGAGCTCATGGTTGTCAAGGTGGCCATGAACTCCTGCTCCACCCCTGAAAGGCTAGCCTCAGCGCATATGTTGAAATCACCCAGAACAGTAAGTCTAGGAGTTCTCAGCACTACCAAAATGTAATACGCTTACTACCGTGATCATAATCATAGTGTTCCCCATATACTACTATTCATCATCATAGTTTATTGACGGCACTGGCTCTTGCCATGGCCCAGACAAATAACATACAAAAAAACATATATAAACAAAAAAAGTAATGTAATGTAATGTAAAAGTAATATAAATCATATACTACTAAGTGAGGGCTAGATGCCATTTGAGGAGTTGGAGGAAAATGAGCAAGACTAAAAAAAACACTGAAGTAACTGACTTCAAAGGTCTTTAGTGTGACTCTAATTATAGGATTTTTACTATGAAGACTTCATTCGAAGATAGAATTTTGGAAATGAATTCAGATTTTTATAATAGGATGCTAAACATAATGCTAATAAGTGAGCTGAGTGTTCAGAAGCACAGAAACCAGTGCAGGCAGCTTGAATTGTGTTGTATTTCGCATCATAATTAAGCAAGTGAAGGTGTGATCATTTTCATGTTCCACTAATAATACATAGAAAATTGCCAATTATCCAAACTGTCAGAGTGATGACCTGTAACTGCTTACTAAAAAGGAATGATAGTCCTTCAATTATTTTTTTGTGCTGCACTAATCAGACGCAAAAATTATGGGAGCACTGAATTAACCTCCCAATGAGACAGACATTTTCAAACAGGCATGTTTGAAAGGCAGTTCTTTAAAGCTCAGAATTGCAGCATTGAACCAAGGAATCAGAAGCACACTTGCTGGTCAATATAAAGCACTGATACTCAACTCGTACCATAACTAACTCAGATAGCAAACACGAATTGGTCAGTTTTACTTTCAGGTTACTTGGCTAATGCTGCAACATACCGCAGCACAAGTTTAAAATCTAAAGCCATAACAATTCCCCAAGGGAAGTCTGAGTCACAAATAGCAATTCTAAAATTACCCTGCAGCACTTTGAAAGTTCATTCAAAGTCTCTCATGTGATTACAGTAAACACACAAACCTAATACAATGGAGCCAAGTCCTATTTATCAAGTACAGAAAGCTTGTTTTTAAACAACAAAAATACAAAGTGTTCCACAGTGGGTAAAGCCATATGAGGCAGGGCAGGCCTGATCTCCACCCCCCCAGGAGAGCAAACGCAGTCACCACACTTTAACCCAGCAGGAAGGGCAATCCAAACGAGCAGCCCCCCCCCCCCCCCCCCGCCCCGCAGCCATCACCAGCCCCTCCACACCCCACAGGTCAGGCCAAGGAGCTGGCCACACAGGGCTGGATGCCTGAACTCCTGCTGCGCTGCAGGATCANTCAGGCCAAGGAGCTGGCCACACAGGGCTGGATGCCTGAACTCCTGCTGCGCTGCAGGATCAGGCCCACTGCTGCTCGACAGCTGATGCCCCCCACCCTCTCATCAGCTTTCTTTCAGCCGGGGTGAACGTGCTTCTTCAGGACTAATTCTCAGACCTCGCCTCTCAGGAGGGCTGCACAGGAGGCAGCCCATTATCCCACATTACACAGGAACACACGATGTGTTACCAGACTTCTCCAGCTGATGCATGGCATACTAGCCAACTGACCAAAACAAAAGTGAGGGGTAATGCAAACAATGTATCTTTATTATACAACAAGTTACTCCCTGCCACTGGAACATCTGATCTTGCTGCAGCAACAGTCAGATCAGATGTTCCAGTGTGAACCACGCTCATGGCCCAGTAAAACTTTATTTGCTGCAAAGAGGTTGTGTCTCTGGGTATGATCTCAGAGTCAGCATAAGAGAAGAAGTCCATTTGGAGATGTGGAGTATTTTCATCTCCTTTTTAATGAATATATAATGTTGTTGTTATGACCCATTGAGAAAGGGGCTGGGCCCCTCACGCATCCGGGTTGTTGGGGACTTTTTGTATATTGTTTCTCATTTAGTGCTTATATTGTCATATGTATGTTGGTTTCTGTATCTCAATTATCATATAGACCTCCTGTTTTTGGCAGGAAGTAACTTGTTGTATAATAAAAGATACATTGTTTGCATTACCCCTCACTTTTGTTTTGGTTAGTTGACACGGGAGGTTTCTCTCTTTGTGGGGGGTTTGGGTTGCTCTGTCACCGGGTTTTGTTTTTTGTAGGATACTAGCCGACTGCCCACATTGGGGCAGAACTGGGCGAGCATCTGGCAGCTACCAGCCATACGATCCTCTGCATCGCAGGCTAATGTGGGGTAAGGTTGCCCAAAGTGGGATAACTTGTCGTGTGGCCTCACCCATTGTATACAGCTCATTAAATATTGAACAAGAACTCTTAAGTGTAGGAAAAGAATCAAAAGGGGGTCAACTTGTATATTTAAAAAGTTAGATTCACAGAGGTATTTTGCATGCTTGGTGGTCTCTTTCCAATACTACCCAAGGGCCAAATCCAGCCCACGGATATTTTTACATGGCTCCTTTTCAGTTTCTGCACCCAACTCACAAACCCCTCAAGAGCTGAAAGACTGAACCCAAGGGAAGGGAGCAGAGATGGGGGAGATGTAGTCAATAATAGGGGACGGGTTTATAAACTGTGCCTTCCCTTTCTTCCTGAGCATACCCCTTGAGTATCCTTGCTTACAACTTCAATCTAGCACGGGGAGCTTAAACTAGTTATCAAAATGGCCAGCAGGAGGAAAAACGGACAATTGGGTCCCTTACTTTGGGAATTGTCCTTCTGTGGACTTGATGGGAGGTTATTTGGACTCTGGGAGCAGTCTATTGCATGGTCAGCAGGAGGCAGCACCAAACTTTCAGCTGAGCATGCGTAGGGACGTTGCTCCCTCGCTTCCCTAGGTGTGTAAAGCCGCCGGACAAGGAAGACCTGAAAGGTAAGTAAAAGAACTCAACACCCGCAACCAGCAGGAAAAACACATAGGAACTACCCCGAAAAAGGGGCAAAGCACGGGTAAAGTAAACAAGTGAACGTTAGCCGGTAAAACTACATAGTATGATCCCCGGGTGGGCCGAATAATCTCCCATCAAGTCCACATAAGGATAATTCCCAAAGTAAGGGACCCAATTGTCCGTTCTATGAACTCTCAGTCTGGTTTTTCGGACTCTAGGAGGTAAAAATCAGGAAAATTATTTGGCAGAGGGCGGGGATTAATTCAATCAGTGGCACCCAAAACACCCTGCAACACTCGCCTCCCAAAAGAGGCCTCGGCAGAGTCAAAAATATCAATTTTGTAATGCCTAGTGTACGTATGTGGATTCCTCCAGGTAGCGGCCCTGCAAATTTCAGACAAGGGAGCCCTGGATCGAAAAGCCCATTTCGCAGCCGCCCGCCTAGTAGAACGGGCAAGGACTCTAGGAGGGGGAGGCAATTCCGCAGCCCTATAGGCATCAGCAAAGCATGCGGATATCCAACGTGAAACGACCGTCTTGGAGGCCTCGTTCCCCTTTGATCGGGGGTGATAACTGATCAGAAGCCTGGAGGTACGGCAGAAGGATGCCATAGGTATCCTTGAGGTAGATCTTTAGGGCTCGACGGAGGTCGAGAGTGTGCCATAATCTTTCAAGGCGATGGCGGAGTTGCGGGCAAAATGAAGGCAGGATCACTTCCTGAGCGAGGTGAAATGAAGAAGACACCTTAGGCAGGAAGGAAGGGTCTGTGCGCAAGATGACAGACTCCTTTCTGAAAGAGCACAGTGAAGGGTTCATAGAAAGGACACCAATCTCAGAAACCCTCCTAGCGGATGTAATGGCAATAAGGAAAGGGACCTTGATCGAAAGAAAATAAAAGGGACACCTCCTGGAGGGGTTCGAAGGATGGACCAGTTAGGGCCTTAAGCACTACATTCAAGTTCCAGGAGGGAAACCTGTAGATGACTGGGGGAGAGATCTTGCGAGCAGCCCTCAAAAACTGACGGATATGAGGGTGAGCAGAGAACTGGATCCCACTACAGGAACCCAGAGTGCTATTGATGGCAGCAAGCTGGCTAGCCAAAGTGTTATGTCTGAGCCCCTTGTCTAGATTCTCTTGCAGGACGTGGGCAATAGAGGGGGACTGGGAAGGAACCCTATGCGTGTGACACCACTGCACAAACACCCCCCAGATACAGTGGTAGATACACTGTGTGGACCTGTGTTTAGAAGCCAGCAGCGTCGCAATGACAGTATCAGAGTATCCCAGGCGCCGAAGGGCTAGGGTCTCAAGAGCCAAGCCATCAGCTTCAGGAACTGCGGCTGTTTGTAAAGCAGAGGGCCCTGGGACAACAGATCTGTCAAGGTGGGAAGGTTCACATGCTCCCCCGCTGAGAGGTGGAGAAGATCCGGAAACCAGGGTCTGCGAGGCCAGTAAGGGGCCACTAGGATGACTGTGGATCTCTGTTGCTTGCATCTGTGTAACACCCTGCTGAGAAGGGGAAACGGGGGGAAAGCGTATAGCGTCCCCAGGGGCCATTGTTGGCTAAGTGCATCATGAGCTTCGGCTCTGGGATGAGGGTCCCAGCTGAAGAAACGGGCCGTTTTGGCATTGGAGGGGGATACAAAGAAGTCAAGAACGGGCTGCCCGTATTGGGAGACAATGAGTCGGAAGGCCGAGGGACCCTTCTCCCAGGTCTAGCTGTTTGCGACTGAGCCAGTCTGCTTCCACATTGTCCACACCTCTTATCTGTAATGCCAACAGCGACAGAAGACGGGTTTCCGCCCAGCGCAGGAGGCGTGTGGCTTCCGCTTGTAGCGGGGGAGAGCGGGATCCCCCTTGATTGTTGACATACGCCTTATTGGTCATGTTGTCGGTGAAGACTATCACGTGGCATCCCATTACTTGCTGGGAAAAGTGCAGCAGGACAAGATGGATGGCTTTTAGCTCTAGCCAGTTCATGCTGTGAGAACGGTCCCTGACTGACCAGGTGCCCTGGGCGGTCTCTGTGTTCATCATCATCATCATTTTAATTTATATCCCGCACTCTCCCATTTTTCCAAATGGCTCAAGGTGGCTTACAACACAAATACATTAATACATATTGTGCACAATGCACCAAACATCTTAATACAAAAAATCATCTTTAGCAACAACAAAGCCCCCAAATCAGTCCATTTTAACATACATAATGTAGGGCTACCAGTACCTCAAGTGGGGGAAAAAAAATAATACAAAAATATAAGTGGCCCCCCCAGCCAAGGAGACTGGTGTCTGGTGTGAGTCTCACTCGGTCGGGATCCATGAGCGGGACTTCCTGACTGAAGCGAAGTGGGTTTTCCCACCAATCTAGTGAGGTCAGGACATCCGGGTTGACCGAGAGGGAGGCCGGTGTGCCCGATATAAGAAGCGTCTGCCATGGCCGGAGGAACTGCTGTAGAGAACGGGAATGAACTGCTGTAGAGGGCCCACTGGAGATGACGAGTACAGGATATCATGAGGCCCAAGAGAGAGGCCAGTGTTAGCAGGGGCGTGCGGGGTCAAGAACGAACCAGCTTCATCAGGCTCCAGATCTTGTGTTGACGCTGTGGTGGGATGAACACCCTGTCCCTGATCATGTCGAAGATCACTCCCAGATGTTCCAGTCGCTGAGTGGGAGTGAGGTGGCTCTTGTCTGCGTTGATGAGGAAGTCATGGTATGACAGATACTCGATCAAACGCTGAAGGTGACAGAGGGCGAGATCATTTGTCAGAGCCCTGATGAGGAGATCATCCAGATACGGGGAAATGGCGATACCCTCTAGGCGAAGGTTTGCTATGAGTGGTACGAGCACTTTGGTAAACGTTCGAGGAGACGAGGCGAGGCCAAAGGGCAGGGTGCAATACTGCCAGTGCTGGTTCTGGTGGCAAAAGCAGAGCCACCATCTGTGTGCTGGGAGGATGGGCACGTGTAGATAAGCATCTCGGAGGTCCAACGATGTAAGCCAATTTCTCGCCGTCAGGGCTAAGGTGATGGAAGTGAGGGTCTCCATCTTGAACCTCTGCGCTCTTACCGCCTTGAGGCGTTTTAGGTTGAGAACTCCCCTCCACTCGCTGTTCCTTTTCTCAACGAGTAAGAGGATGGAGTATAGACCATTTCCCCTTTCTGGTGTCGGTTCGGACTCTATTGCCCCGATCTGCAGGAGTCTGGAGATCTCGCGACACATCGCGTCCTGTTTGGATGGTCGCGAGAGCAAGAGGAGACGCAAAATAACTCTCTGGGTGTGTACCTGAGTTCGATCGCGTATTCCCTCCTCACCGTTCGCAGGACCCAGGCGTCCGTGGTTGCATCCTTCCATCTGCTTGAGAATAGTCGGAGGCGGGTGCCGAGGAGGGTAGAGTTTGGGGGAACAGGGCCCGGAGCAGTCAGGAATCTTGTTTGCGATTGGGCAACCTGGATCGTTTGGGGTAATGCGTCTGGGTTGGGAATCTGAGAGACCTGGATCCGCGTCCTCGCTGGTTTGTGCTGCATGATCGGGAAGACCAGGTGGTGGCAGGAGTGTAGTTTTGCCTTGGGCCCTGTGAAAAACGCTGAAAAGGGCAAAAAAAGCTTTTAGCAGACTGAACCTGGTGAAGCGAGTGCTCTTTCTACTTGTTTGAGGCCTCTGCTAGTGCTTTATCCAAAGCGGAGCCGAACAGTTTGCCACCTTTAAACGTGCTATTCACTAGCAGGTTCTTAGCATGTGGGTCCGCCCACCAGGAGCGTAGCCAAAGCCTGCGCCTGGCTGCTACATTGGTTGCCATCCCTTTGGCCGCCGACGTGACCATATCCATGGACGAGTCTCCTAGAAAGGCGTGCGCTAGGGTCATGTTATTAACCAGCTTCCGAGAAAGGGCCTCCGAAATGTCGGGCTCCTTACCAAGTTGGAACCATTTCATAATGGCCCTGGAAACATAGGAGGCTGTAGTAGCCATTCGCAGGATGCTGGTGAGGGGCTCATAGCTCTTTCTGAGCCCGGTCTCCACCCCCTTGTCGGTGGGGTCCTTGGGCAAAAGATCCCCTTCAGAAGGGAAAACAGACTGGCGAGCCCAAGAGGCCGCCGTGGCGTACACCTGAGGGGTCCTAAAGATCAAGTCATTGTGCTTAGGAAAAGAGTACAGACTGCTGCACCCTGGAAAGCTTTAGGGTTTTAGTGGGGTGCTTCCATTGGGCGTGTATGAGCTTCTAAAAAGCCCTATCTAGGGTGGTGCCTTTGGATGCCATGACGAGCTTGGGGATGTAGTCCCTATCAGATCCCTCCTCTTCAGAAGAAGAGTTGGATTCCCACTTTTTCAGGGTCCTTTGGGTAATTCTAAGGACCCGTTCTGCTCATCTTAAGAGTTTTGGCCCTTGGGAAGAGGGCCCCTTGGACAGGATCTCGCTTCACTCGGAAGGGTCCCTGGACAGGGGGGAGTGGGTGCCGGCAGACTGATCCAAATCCTCCTTGGAGGGCTGGATAGTGACCAGTGGGGTTCTGGTCCAGACACCCCTTTTATTTTGTTTGGGAGGAGGGAAAGTGTCCACCTCTGATTCCTCCTCTGAAAGGATTTCACCCTCCTCCCTATGGGGGGAACCCCCTTCGTCCTCCTCCGAGCTGATAAGTTCTCTAATGGGTCTCTTTTGTGGGGGTTTGCGGGAGCTCCTATGCTTGCCTTTGCCCAAGGCTCTTGAAGATCCCTTAAATGATAGTTTGGGGGGGGCGGGGGGAGTGCGTTTGCGTTTCCGTCTGTCCCTGATCTGATTTTTCTCTATCCGGGATAGCACCCTCATCATGGATTTAAAAGTGTCCTGCAGCTGAAGGAATGCCTGGGCGGGGGACCCCCTTACTTCACTGGAGGCAGAAGAGGCTGCCTGCATGTGGTCCTCTTCACCTGAGCTGGAGCTCCGGCGTTGGGGGCAGGGCGCTGAAGCCGCAGCGGGGATGGCGGTGGTTTCGATTTCGATTTCACCGCTGCAGCTCAGCGCGCAGCGTTTCTCCATGTTTTGGCAGTCTCAGCCATTCTAGCGGGTACCCTGAGGCTGGGGGGGCGTACTGCGGGGGTCGATCCCTTTCACCCGCTCTGTCCCAGTCCGTACCAGGGAGGCCGGATCCGGGGGGGGTTTACCGGAGAGCCCCTGTTGTTGTACAAGAGGCAGAAGCCTCTCACAGTTTAAACTTTTCAAACAAGGAAAACAAGAAAACAGAGAAGCATCTGGCCTGTACAAGTGCAGAGCACCCCGCTGCAACTCCTACTTGGCCGGAGGCAGACTTCCAACTGGGGAAGCAAGGGAGCAACGTCCCTACACATGCCCAGCTGAAATTTGGTGCTGCCTCCTGCTGGCCATGCGATAGACTGCTCCTAGAGTCCGAATAACCGGACTGAGAGTCCATAGAAGGTTCCACTGTACTGAGCGAGTGTAGCAGGGTGGCTAGGGCCAGCCCCGCTCCAAGGAATTTAAAGAACAAGGCCCCTTTAAGAGCACGTGGGCTGTGCAGAAAGCGGGCCTGTCTCCCAGGTGAGATCAGGCCTGGGGTCAGGAAGGAGCCAGGAGGTGCTGGGTGGCAGACAGCACCAAGGAGAGAGAGGCAGCGGGGTAGCAAGTTGCAGAGTTGAGGCCATGAGGGTAGAGCGGAGGCCGCCAGCCTGGGAGAGTTAATTGGGCTGTGGTGTAGTAGCAGGGCCCAAGGACAAGCAGAGAGCCCAGCAGGAACACAGAGAGCGCGGCAGCGCTGAATGATGAGCAGCACAACATGGGGCTGTAATTGACTAGGAGCGGTACAGCCACTCTGGACATTGACAAGAGAAGCAGATGCCTGGACCTGCCCAGAGTGGAACAGATCTGGGAGACACTTGCTCAGACTTTGGCTGCTGTATAACTAGGGGTTTGGTCCTCTGGCCAGGCATCAGCAACAAGGACTACAGCTGGAGTAAGCCAAGAGGCAGCAGGCTAGGAGCGGAGAGCTTGCCTGACTGAAGGTACTTTGGGAAGCCGAGGAGAGGGGAGGGGGGCGGGGAAGACTGCTTAAGGGGTTAGCGTGCCTACCTACACTGGGACCAGGAACGCAATCTTGTACAGAGGCATCACGATCTTTAACTAATGAGCTAGATTCTGACCTTGCCACAAGCCTAGAGTGAAGGGAAAGCGCAAACTTGTTGTTCTGGGTCATAACGGGTTCCTGGTTCTACCACTGTTCCAGAAGGAAATACATTTGTACAAGCCCAATACCTGGCACAGATTATTTCACACCAGCTCAACTGTTTTAGGCAGAAGTAAAAAAGATATAAATCACAGCTAAGCAAGTAAATTCAGAGAAGTGAATTATGCCTTCGGAGGTAAATATCAATGAGAATGCAACATGTATTAAATGAGGCCATTTTATTTTAAACACATCCTTTGCTTTCTTCAAACTTTCTTGCTTTCTGCTAACTCTTGAAATATGCTAGCAAAATTGGAAAGCAACTAAGTATATGCTCTACATATGAAAAATATTGCTACAAATAAGAGAATGGCTTCAATGCTTGTTTACACTTTCTTATGTTAAAATTTGCCATGCTATGAAATGTAGCAGGATGAAATACTTTCCAAGTTGGTCCAATAAAAGATATCACTGTACTACTCTGTCTCTATTGCCTCTCTTAATGAAGGTATTTGTCATTACATAAGAAAATGGTCTAGGGGTACATAACAGCAGCAATCCATTCCAGTTAGTCAATCAGGTATGTCCCTTACTGATAGTTTCCCAACAAAATTAGGTTTGCAACTTAAATTTGCACAGCACTTTGAAAAACAGCAGCGAGGTGAAGGTGAGCCAGGTTTCATCTTAGGATCTTTTTTCACAAGCTATTTATTTCTTAAAAAATAACTGAACGACAAGGATAATATCTTCTCTGTTTACCGTTTGTACAATAAGGTGTTTTGCCCACAGCAAATCATCCCTGTCACAAATGAATTATTTGGACATGGAATATTCTGTTCATAACCAGACCAAAGACTAGTGTCATCTAAAAAGCAAAGCTTTGTTTAGCTGCAGAGCAATTACAGGTAATGACTTTCCCTTGTGGTTGAATGCTCGAAGTGCGACTGGTAAAGAAGAACTGTTACCAACGAAGGGCAGCTTCTAAGTGAAGAGAGGTAAAGAAGCGTAATCAATAGCTTTTTGGCATAAATGTGACGTGAGAGCACCTCCCGCAACAGCGCCAATCTGCTATTACTACTAATAATCATTTCTATAGTGTTCCTTTGCATACGCAGCACTTTATAGTCCCAGCTTTTCTGGGACAGGTCCCTGCCCAGTGGGCTTACAATCTAAGAAGGACAAAGACAGACATACACACATCCCCATTTTTACAGATGGGGAACCTAGGCTGAGGTGCTTGAAGCTGCAAGTACTCAGCACCATGAATAAGGAGTCCAAAAAATGTTTGTGCTGTTGGAATGGGGAGCACACAATCACGACTACATTGTCTCATGCGCTGTCATCTCAAAAGCAGGACCAGTGCAAAGACTTTTGTTGCCCTAGGCAAACCCCTTCTGTAATCTGTGCACATATTGTGCACCTCACACGCAACCCCCATGAGCACACAGTTAGTACACAACACACACATGCACAGCCTGCTTCTCAGGCACTGAGACCCCGCTCCCACCTGTCTCCCAGCCCCGAGTTTACCAGCGGTGGCAGCTGGATCGAGGACAGGAGAGGCACCCCTTTAACTTGCAGGAAAGTGGCAGCAACAGCTGGATCAGGAGCAGGAGAGATGGCAGCAGAAGCTAGATCAGAGGTGGAGCCACCTAGGGGGCACCACTCCCATGCCCCAATCCAGTGCAGAGCTTATTGCCAAAGCCACCTAGGGCAGCAAGCTGAAAGGGGTGCCTCTCCTGTGCCTTCAATCGCAGAGCTTATCACCGGTGGTGACAGCCGGGCAGCTTGATCAGGAGCAAGAGAGACGCCTGGGAGCCCCCATCACGTTGATGCAATAGGCGGCCGCTTGAGCAGCCTAATGGTAGCACTGGCCCTGCTCAAAAACATCAATTTATTAACAATATAGCAGGTTAAAATGACCCCTCTCTTATGAAGCCAGTCAATTTCCCGACATTTTGACATCTGGCTGGCACTGGCGATTAATGGCTTCTAAAATGATGGCTCAAACATGTTTTCAGTCGTAATGTTTGTTCTACACTGGCTGGTGACATTTGACTGTAGCTTGCAGACCTCACCTGGGAAACAGCGAATAAACAGAGCACAAAGTGCAACTCTTTCTAAATTTTACTGAGTTCTGCTGACCTTCTGTCTCCCCAGATGGAACTTCATGACATGTTTGTCATATGTGGTCTACAGGGTTATCAAACAGCTTAGTAACACGCTGCAACATGTGTTGCAGAAGGCGAGAAACCACTGAGCAACGCAGAAGCTTGCGACGCATTGTCCCTCAAGCAGGGCCAGAAAGGGAGTTTGAAGGAAGCAAGTGGAGGGGTACTTTGTTTCAGGGGCTGATTGTTTGTGATCACTCATGCCATGTGCTCTGAGGGGTTAATTGCTGTTCAGTGTGCTCAGGGAGCAGGAGTGAGGAGACTCAGAAGCCCTTGCCTTGAGGGCAGAGCTAACTTCTGCTGACTCAGAGGCCCAAACCTCTAGGTGGCTCAGAAGGCAAGGTGACTGAACAATGCAGGAGCTTGTGATGCAAGGGTCCCGCAAACAGGGCCAGAAAACAGGGGAGTTTGCCTGGGAATTAGCTGTGGGAGGAAGCCTGCAGGGGAGACTTTGTTGATGTGAGTTAGGATAAGACCCCACACTACTCATTGACATCCTCAGCTAGCTTTTCTAGATTAAACTAGAGACCCTCTTTAGTTGTACAATCCTTGAAAAGTGCTGTGGTAGTTAGTCCCAAAGCAAGGAGGTAGCATTTGACCTCTGTTGACTAAATTCCAAAAAGGCCCCAGCTGACTTAATTCATTACCTAAATCCCTAACCCAAAAGACTAAGTCCCTGTTAACTAAATCCCCAACCTAGAAGGCCCCCGAGTTTAGCAACTCAAGAAGATTATATTTTTCCTGTCATAACTAGGTACAAAACTAGGTCTAAGCATTCCGCTCCTTTAAAGAAAAAGAAAAAGAAAAAAAAAGAAAGAAAGAAAGAAGTAAAAGAGAAGAAAGAAGAAAAAAAAAGAGAGAGATGCAGACAGCAGTTCAGCACTGGGGTGGGGGTTATCTAGTCTTTTGCACCAAGTGTAATGTGTAGGATTATCTTCTTGTTGGGGAGAGGTCATACGTGTGCACCCAGTGCAAAGAGCTCCTAGGTCTCAGAGAGTATGTGCAGTCTCTAGAGGCTAGAGTAGCTGAGCTGGAGGAGCTGAGACAGACAAAGGTATATACAGGAGTCCTTCAGGGACATAGTAGAGCAGTCCCACCTCCACTCTAGCAGCCTCTGTGCTGCCTTGGAGCAGCAAGACCTCCACAAAGAGATCAGACTGGAATGGCGGGAAGTGATCCTGTACCTGGGACCTCCCTTCCAGGCAACATGTTATCCTCTAGCACCGAGGATATGTCCCCAGAGGTGTGTGCCCAGGGGGTGGGAACAGGATGGCCGTGGTAGTTGGTGATTTGATTATTAGAAAAATAGATAGCTGGGTTGCTGGTGGCCGTGAGAACAGCATGGTAGACTGCCTGCCTGGTGCGAAGGCTGTGGACCTCACGCGCCACCTAGACAGATTTTTAGAGAAGGCTGAGGAGGATCCGGCGGTTGTGGCACATGTAGGTACCAAGGATGTAGGAAGAAGTAGGAGGATGGTTCTGGAAGTTAAAGTTAGGTTTCAAGGTAGGAGACTGAAGTCCAGAACCTCCAGGGTAGCATTCTCAGAAATGCTCCCGGTTCCATGCACAGGAGCCGAGAGGCAGGCTGACCTCCAGAGTCTCACTGCGTGGATGAGACGACGTTGCAGGGAGGAGGGCTTTAGATTCAATAGGAACTGGGGAACCTTTTGGTGAAGGGGGAGCCTATACCAATCGGATGGGCTCCACCTTAACCAAAATGGAACCCAGCTGCTGGTGTGAAAAATTATAAAGGAGGTAGAGCAGCTTTTAAACTAGAATCCAGAGGAAAGCTGACAGAGGCTGAGGAGGATGTGGTTCAGACTGAGGCATCCCCAAAGGACGCTGTTAATTTAGGGAAATGAGAGTATCCAAATATAGAGGACAGGAAAGAAGCTGAGGGAGCACAGGTGGAAATCAGTGCAGAACAGACAAATATAAATGATTCCATGATTCCAAAATACCTGAAACAGCTACTTATAATGTGCAGACTAAGAATAAAAATAAAAAGAATACATTTAAGTGTCTATCTGCAAATGCTAGAAGTCAAAAGGTAAGATGGGAGTGTATGGCACTAAATGAAGATCTAGACATAACAGGCATCCCAGAGACCTGGTGGAATTAAGATAACCAGTGGGACACCAAAATATACCAAAATGACAGAGTAGATGGAGCTGGTGCTGGGGTAGCACTGTATGTTGAACACAGCATTGAATCAAGTAGGATTAAAATCCTACAGGAAGGGAACTGTACTCTGGAATCTCTATGGATAGAAATTCCATATTTACCAGGGAAGTATATAGCAGTGCGGTTATACTATTGTCCGCCTGACCAGGATGAGACTGGCTATGAAATGCTAGTGGGGACTGGACAGGCTACTGAAGTTGGTAACATAATAATAATAATAATAATGAGTGATTTCAATTTTCCTTATATTGATGGGTGAACGGGTCTCCTCTGGACATCATAGGGAAGTAAAGTTTCTAGATGCCATAAATGACTGCTTCTTGGAGCAGCTGGTTCTGCAACCAGCGATAGGAGGAACTACTTTGGATCTAGTCCTAAGTGAAGCACAGGACCTGGAGGAAGGAGCTCACAATAGTGATCCTAATATAATCAAATGTGACATAATTACTGGAGGGAGAATGATAAATAAAACTACCACAGTAACATTTAACTTTAAAAAGGAAGACTATGCTAAAATGAGGAAACTACTTAGCAGGAAACTAAAAAGAGCAGTGGCAAGGATTAAATGTCTGCAAGAGGCATCAAGACTATTTAAACCACCATCTTGGAAGCCCAGATTATGCGTATTCCTCAGGTTAAAAAAAGGTAGCAAGGGGACCAAACACCTGCCGAATTGGATAAATGGAGAAGTGCAGGAGGCTATTAGAGCCAAAAGGGCATCCTTTAAAAAATGGAAAGCTAGTTCCAAAGAGGAAAATAGGAAAGAGCGTTAAGTACTAGCAAATTAGATGTAAAACGTTAATAAGGCAGTGGCACATCAGAGAATCTTCTCAACCACAGAGGATGTTGGGGAGATACCCACGCCAGAACTGTTCTTTGTAGGTGATGAATCGGAAGAACTGTCACAGATCAACGTGACTCTGGAAGAGGTTCCAGAGCAAACTGACAAACTAAACAGTAACAAATCACCGGGACCATATGAAACCACATACCTACTACCGATAATTTGTAACCTATTGCTAAAATCTGTTATTGTACCTGAGGAGTGGAGGGTAGCAACTGTTACACCAATATTTAAAAAGGGCTCCAGAGGCAATCCTGGAAACTACAGACCTGCGAGCCTGACCATATGTGCTGGGCAAAACGTTGGAACTATTATTAAAAACAGAATTACAAGGCATATTGATAAACATGGTTTAACAGGGAAGGGTCAACATGGATTCAGCAAACGAAATTCGTGCCTCGCTAATCTATTGGAATTAGGTGCAGGGTGTGTGAACAAGCATGTGGATAAGGAGGAGCCGGTTGATACAATGTATCTGAATTTTCAGAAAGCATTTGATAAGGTCCCTCATGAGAGACATTTGAGTAAATTAAAAAGTCACAGCAGAGGAGGCAGTGTGCTATTGTGGATTGGTAACTGGTTAAAGGATAGAAAACAAAGAGTAGGACTAAATGGTCAGTTTTCACAATGGAGAGAAGTAAATAGTGGAGTGCCCCAGGGATCTGTACTAGGACCAGTGTTGTTTAATGTATTCATTAATGATCTGGAAAGGGGAGTAAGGTGATCAAACCTGCAGACAACACCAAGTTATTCAAGGTAGTTAAAACACGAGCAGACTGTGAAGAATTACAGGAGGATCTTGCAATTCTGGGTGACTGGGCATCAAAATGGGATATGAACTTTAATGTGGACAAGAGCAAAGATATAGTAGAAATAGAAAAGGGATAGAGAAGGGCAACAAAAATTATAAGGGGTATGGACCAGTTCCCCTATGAAGAGAGGCTGGATAGGTTGGGGCTCTTCAGCTTGGAGAAGAGTCGACAGAGAGGTATGATAGAAGTTTATAAAATCATATGAGTAGTGTAGAAGTTAATAGGGAACAGTTATTTACCCTCTCAAATAGTACTAGAACTAGGGGACACTATGAAACTAACAAGTAGATTTAAAATAAATAAAAGGTCATTTTTTTCACTCAATGCACAATTAAGTTGTGGAATTTGTTCCCAGAAGATGTGGTCAAGGCCAATAGTATAGCTCAGTAAGAAAGGGTTGGACAAGTTTCTGGAGGATAGGGTCCATTAGCTGCTATTAGCAAGGTAGGTTTAGGGAATGTAACCTCTTACTGTCGGGAGCTGAGCGTGAACAAATAGGGAGTAGATTGGGGGGGGGGGGCATAGCTTAAGTGGTAAGAGCACGTGTTTTGCATGTATAAGGTTCCAGGTTCAATCCTCGGCATCTCCACTTCAGGATCCCTGGTAGCACGCCTGGGGAATGCCTCTGCTGGGGGCTTGGAGGGGTCTCAGGTAGCATGCTGGGATGGCCCCTGCCAGAGACCCTGGAAGAGCTGGATTTGGACCCAAATTTGAAACCCCTGCTGCCGGGGTTGTCAGGTTGTGACAATACTGGGCTAAGATGGACTGTTGGTCTGACTCAGTTAGGCAGTTTAGTTTTGTCTCATTGTGACCTGTTGGGTACTTCTTCCAAGCCATCAAGACTGGCCACTGTTGGAGAAACGTGCTGGGCTCTATGGACCATAGGTCTCACCCAGTATGGCACTTCTTATTTCCTTAACATCACTGACTTACTATTCTCTAAAAGTCAATATATTAAATAGGGCAACATGCTTGGGCTGCTTGAGAACAAGCCCACAGGAAGAGGAGAGGGGCTTATTCATACAATGACTTTTCCCCATGTCACCTCACCACAAGTTCTTTAACCTGTGTTTGTCTTGTCCTGTGGTAATGCATTCAAACAATGGTTCACTTATTTGGTCATTTCAGTCATATCATTTCAGCAATACTAACACAATTGAGAATGCACAATTGACCCAAATGACATAGATGAAATACCAAAATGAATGAACAATTAAAATAATCAACCTGAAAAACTGAAATGGATAAGAAAGAAAGAAAGAAAGAAAGAAAGAAAGAAAGAAAGAAAATACTTGTATCAGTTGTCAATATTGTTTGAATAATCAGAAGGGTACATGATAACAACAACAATAATAATAAATAAACCTGTTAATAATAAAACTACCACCTGATTCAGTTCTACTTATCTTCAGTGTGCTACGCTTCTGGAATCAGCCAAATTAAGAAAGAAAGCGCATCCACTATACAACCCTGGCTTTAAAAATCCTCTTATATAACTGCTGCAGTCCTGCAACTACTTCCAATTAGCTGCATAACAGGTATGCTAAGGAACAGCAGAGCCTAAGAGTCTCCCATTAGCGATAATATTACTGCCATTTAGCAGCTTAATGGAGACACAGCAAGGATGCTATAAGAAGGGGTATATAGTATCACGTTCTTTATGAAAAAACAGAGTCTTGGAGAATTTTACCTTAGCTTTATTGATGACACAAAGGAAGGTGTAAGCGAGGACAGAACTTACTTCACTTTTTAAATACGTACACTCAAATAACCAATATATTTCTTTTTTCACCCCCACTGTTTCTGTACATTTTAAAACCATCAATAGCTGCTGTTTTATTACTAATTTTGTTACTCTGAGATGAATAATCAGAAAGGAAAACCAACTGGGTTTTTTTGTTTGTTAGTTTATTTTAAAATGCATGCACACACAAAAAAACCCCAACAAAGACTACTGACTTGTGATATAGCGAACGTGCAGTCTGTATTCTTTGCTTAAATCAGAGCAAATCAGCTGTAGACGGTTTAAGCTTTGCTTAAATCAGCTGTGGATGGTGGACGAAACCTGTGTCAGTGGAATGACACTAGGGAATAATATGCCTTACAGTGAATGATCTTATTGGTATCTTTTGTCTTGATTCCCTTGCAGGCTAGGCTCTAGTGTTTTGCAGAACCAACTCCTCAAATATTTATTACAGCACTCAGGAAAATTACACTATTCTACCCAGCAAGGAAACATTTAGTTCCCATTATTGATTCTCCATTCTTATATTCCACATCCAGGCCCTTTGCAAAAAAAAAAAAAAAAAAGACACAGTATATTAAAAAGACTCATGGACCTGTGTTCAGTACGTTTTTCTCATTGGCAGCAATGGGGAAAATGCAGTGAACGGGGATGGCGGGGTGGGGGGAGGGGAATCCCTGAAGCTGACTCATGGAGAATGTCAACTATGCTCTGGAAGCATATAAGGGGGGGAAAAAAGGTATTTCAAAAAACACAGTATGTAAAAATTCACACTATTTTTAAAAACATTTGCTTCATTCTCTGCTACCAGCAGCCCTGGAGAGCTCAAACATCAGAAGGAGTGACAAAAGTGTAAGGAAAATAAGTGACTAGAGCTGTATTGCGCCCACTTCCAAGGTCATTTTGCAGAAGGCGGCAAAAGAAGCAGATGCTCTTGGCCTCGGATATCTATGGGGCCATGCTATAGTGATGAGAGCCTTCAAAATTGGGAAAGGAAAGACAAGTCGAGGGATCCACTAGGGCCCTTTTTACACGAGACGCTCCCACTCATAGACACCCATTGTCCATGCAGGGGAATGTCTTGTGTAGATGCATGGGTGTGTGCTCCCACGACCCACACATCCCCACCCATTCCCCATGCACAGAGCAATTGGCGAACGTTGGCTGCTCCATGCATGGGGATGCGTGGGGGATCGATGTGCATCTGTGTACGTGCACACACATGCACTGCCCACATGGCCCGTCATACACACACTCACCTGTCTAAAAAGGGCCAAAGTGGGTGACAAGGGGACTCAGCTCCCACTACCACCACCCCAATCCTCAAGAAGTGAATGAGGGATCCAGTCATCACCACCAACTTCTGAAAGAACACGCTACTGGAGCAGAGGGGAGCAACCTGTTGTAGGGGAACTACCAAGAAAGCAGGAAAATGCAGGAGGGCAGCTTGGGGTTGAGTGGTTTCTTTTTTTCCCCTGGGGCTGTGCAAGAGCCGCAAAACTGTTTTGGTGGGCCTCTACAAGTCTTTAAATGGCACTGCCTCCCACTCCCCTAGAGTACATAGATGCTCTGACAGAAGTGAACACTGAGATACGCATCCGGCCAGTACTTCATCCAGAACGTAGAAAGAAATGTGATTATAGCCCTGCCATCTTCTCCATTCACGGGGCAGCTTGAGACCCTGAGGCACTAGCAAGAAGCATCTTTCCCGCCTCCGCCCCCCACTCAGGAATGCAGGAGGACTGTAACCGTGGTGAGCTCTTGCAAAAAGTAAGCATGAAAGAAAGCGACTCCTGTTAACTTGTTCCCACGCCACTCAGCTTCATGGCCAGTGAGAGAAAAATCATGTGAACATGCGAGAGCCGGAGGATATAAAGGCACCACCGTTGCTACATTAGCAAAAAACGACACCAGTATTTTCAATCCAGGAACTTACAGCTAGGCATCTACACTCCATACCTGCAAATAAGTAGCCCAATTTTTAAAGATGCTAAACTCCCACTGGGGTCATCAACAGATTACCACTACTGAAAATGAGACCAGTTGGGGTCAGGGAAATACTACAGTTTAAGGTTGATTTTGGCACCTCTGAAACCTGATTCTGCACTTCAACATCAGATCCATTTATACAAGACAATGAATTCACAATAAAGCGACACATGTTCAACAAATCCTGCGTCTACGAGAAGTTAAACAAGCTTGGCTTCATTGACAGAAGCCACTACTGTCTTTGCTGAAAATTTACTTTGGCTCATCCCACCGATGTAGCTCAACAATGGGCAGCATGCATCATCTTTGCAGTAAACCTCTGGAAGAAGTCCACTCTGGATCCCTTGAACCCTCTAATTACCATCCTGTCTCGCTCCTCCCTTTTGCTTCCAAGCTCCTTGAACGCGTTGTCTACTCCCGTTGCCTCCACCTTCTCTCCGCCAACTCCTCCCTTGACCCCCTCCAATGTGGCTTCCGCCCCCTTCACTCCACTGAAACCGCTTTGGCTAAGATCATCAACAATCCTCGCTCCTGCTTGAATCGCTTCACACCCTGGGATTCCGGGACTCTGTCCTCGACTGGATCTTCTCCTACCTTTCTGACCGCTCCTTCATTGTATCTCTTCCTAACTCCTCCCCACCCCTCTCGGTCGGGGTTCCCCAAGGCTCTGTCCTTGGTCCTCTCCTCTTCTCCATCTACACCCAATCCCTAGGCAAACACATTGCCTCCCACGGTTTCCAATACCACCTATACGCTGACAACACTCAACTCTACCGTTCCACTCCTTCCCTCTCCCCCTCTGTTCAAGCTGGTGTCACCAACTGTCTCTCTGATATCTCCGCCTGGATGTCTCAACGCCAACTCAAACAGAACATGGCGAAAACTAAACTCCTTATCTTCCCTCCCAATCCTTCCTCTCCCTCTTCCCTGTCAATTGCCACTGACGTGGTCTCCATCCTCCCTGTCCCCCAAGCCTGTAGCTTGGGCTTCATCTTCGACTCGCACCTTACCTTCAAACCCTAGTGGCCAAATCCTGCCGCTTCTCCCTCCACAACATTGCTAAGATCTGCCCTTTTCTGTCTGTCTCCTCTACCAAAACTCTCATCCATGCCCTAGTAATCTCACGCCTCAACTATTGTAATCTCCTCCTTGCTGGCCTTCCCCGCTCTCACCTTTCTTCCCTTATCTCTGTTCAAAACTCTGCTGCCAGAATCATCCACTTAGCCTGTCTCTTTGACCATGTGCAGCCTCTCCTCTCCTCTCTCCACTGGCTCCCCCTTCCTGAGCGTATTCTGCACAAATTCCTCATCTTCACCTACAAAGCCCTTCACAACCTCGCTTCCCCCCTACCTCTCAGCCATAATCTCCCTCCGAACCCCTGTTTGAGCACTGCGCTCCTCCTCCATCCCCTCCCTCACCTCCCCTGCTCCCCCAACCACCTTCGACCCTTCTCCTTCGCTGCCCCGCACGCCTGGAACTCTCTCCCTGCCCTGGTCCGCCTTGCCCCCATCCTCCACACCTTCAAGTCCCTCCTCAAAACCCACCTCTTCCGCTCCGCCCTTCCTAACTCCTATTAATCATCCCCACCCAGGATTATCCCCCACCTGTTATCTGCAAACTCCCATTGTACTGTAACCAAGCCAAGAACGTGTACCCGAGTTCTCGCATCCTCATGATCGTTGTGTCCCTCTGTTACCCCTTCCCTGTCTTCCCTCCCCCCCCATCTTTTAGATTGTAAGATCTTGGGCAGGGACCGTGTCTATTTTATTCTCTGTAAAGCAGCAGGTAGATCGCTGGTGCTATATAAATGCTAATAATAATAATAATAAATTATTATATTATTATTATCATCATTCCAGTATAGAACCTGTGCTCCTGGCTCTTTCATAAGCATTGGTGGCAGTTAAGTGTGTACGAAAAAAATGTGTGATTGAGCAAGGAAGAGAAAGAGCTTCGTATCAGGAGAAGCACTCTACTCTGAAGCCATGTTTTTTTTATTGAGCTCAGATATGGAGATTACTTCAATTTACATTACAAGCATTTCACAGCTCATTTAGAATCCCCTCCTTATCTGATCTGAGTCCCTAAGAACTCTGAATGCCTGTAATTCTGATATGCAAATAGAGAAACTGAGATACAAAGAATTTTCCAACTTGCCCATTAAACCTCCCTCACAGCCAGGCATGGACCCAGATCTGACTCATACCTTTCCATTCTTCATTTATCATCTTAGCCCACTGGCGCTCAATCTTTTAAAAACTGTGCTCCCACTTCTTCTTTTCCCTAGTAGTTGGGGTCCTTCCTCCCACCACGTATGCACACCTTTCTCCCTCTTCCCATCCTCCAGTGGCTTCCCCTCTCTCCCCTTTTGTTCTCAGATTCAATCTGCCTTTTTGTTATTGCAGCGTTTTGGAAATCCCACCTAGCACAGCTGGTGTGGAGCTAGGTGTTTGCCAGCTGTGCTCCTTCTCAGCCTGGAAAACTGAGTTTGGGGGTGGGGGGAGGGAGGGCTTAGTGCACCTTTCAGTTTGAGAAGCACTGCTCTACTCCTTGGAAAACACAGCTGTCCAGCCCTTGCCTATAAGAAGGGACCTGCAATGGGGGGGGGGGGGTTCTCCCATGTATTTGCCCATACATTTCCCTCCATTGATAAGGTATCGGAAGGGGAGCAAAAGCTATCTTTTGGATTACTTCTTTATTCCAGTGATTCATGTAGAAAGCCTGCTACCAGTTCTGCAGTACTAACATTACAATCTTTTTTGTACATGTCTGAGGAGGCTATATTGAAATCAGACCCACAGAGAACAAATCTCTCTTAAAATGTTAAGTCTAAATTTTAAATCCAAGAATTCATTTAAAATATTACTGTCGGTTTTTTAAATATTCCTTTCCATACAGAAAGACTTTGCTCTCAGTTACACCCAAGTGACAGCATAATCTTTAATTGAGCTATTCCAAAGATGACTGGGGTCCAATATATTTACCCAAATGTATCAATTCTCCTTTGTGCTTTCATTTTGTCAATGAAATTACCATTATGTATTATTTACACTACTGCAGTGCTTAGAGGTCTCAATCAGGTTATTGTGCTAACAGAGGAAAGGCCACTTTTCAGGGAACGTCAATCAAGCAGCTTTGAAAAAGAGCTTACAAACTCACAAAAGAACCCAGCAGTACGTAAAACCACCAGTGTGAAAGAACAGGTGAGTGAGGTTGAAGGAGAAACCAACAAGAACTTGGTTTGGCCCACTTAATCTCTACAACTTCACTATGTCTCCTTCTATCTTATAATATACAAGCAGCAGATGAATTAAAGGAATAATATCCAAGTCTCTACTGGATGTTGACTTTGCCCATTATGATGTCTCAGTTTACTGTGGCTATTGTAGGTCTTGAGGAGGAGGGTAGTTTGGAGTGGGTGTTCTATTTATACAGGGTAGCCTGGGAGCAAATGCTGCAAAAATAGGTACCCTCACTGAATTTCCTAAACTCAAATAGACACCTCAGATTTCAGGTACTAATCCGTACCCAATTAGTGCCTGATTCAAGTACCCAGTGTCCCGTAATGTTGCCTTCCAGTCTCGGAATATCAAATTCTGGTACCAATTTTTCAGTTTTCTGTCCCAATTTACTGAGTGCCAACTGGAAAATAAAAAATAAATCAGTATCTGAAATTACCAATTTTTGAGTACTACCCCAAAGGTACCAAGTTAGGTACCCATTTCAGTTCTCGCAAGGGTGCTTGTGCTGTCACTATGCTAACACTGCTAACCTCCATCTCATGTCCATCCAGTTTCCTACAAAGAAGCTCGTGAGAGCGCAGAAGAGGACTCAAACTAATAAGAGAGGAACGTAAAAGTTCGTCTTTTTCTTTTTTTGTGCCAATATTTGTTATTTATGGTCACTACCATATGTGGTCAGAACAAAGGTCCATCTATCCATGAATCTGGCTTTGACAGTTGACAGCTCCAGATACAGAAACAGTTTTTAGAAAGAGTAATCCATTCCCTGTCTTTCACTCCTGGCAACCAAAGGTTTCGTACCCCCCCACCCCCACCAAGTAATCTACAAGAACTTCAGATTCTTAGCACCATTCTTGACATGTTATTTTCTGGGGGAGGCAATTGAGGATTTTTTGTTTGTTGGTTTGTTCTAAAAAAAGTTCTTTATTGATTGTGGTGACACGCTTAGCACCTGTCCATCCTTTGTGGTTCCTGCAGTCCAATCTTCCTGAAACCAGCCAGCCATTTGGGGTAACACACACAAATTGACAGTCAGGCACCCTTACCTCCAACCCCATCTTCAGAATCAACCTCACAGATGCTCTCCCCTTCCATGTTCTCTGCAGGGCAAAGTAGAATGCAAGAGTCCCCAATGGATGACCTGTTCAGGCTCCGGAAGAAAGCTGAATCCACACACTCTGCATCCAGCAAGTAGTATCTTTCAAATAAAAATGTAAAAATAAAGCCATTGGAATATCTCTGCTAAACAATCTGAGTTTTGCTTTTTTCCCAAAAAATATATATTTAAGACCCTCAGGGTCAACCAGTTCTTTATGTTCTGGCAGAGATTCTTATTTTGGCCATACAATGTCCCTGAACAATGCAAGGCAAGCATGTTGCAAACCAGAGGATGCATTCCAATTCATTTGATGGATGTTGCATCATCAAATGTGTGTAAAAACAAAATAAAAAAATAGATGCACAATAAAACGATACATAAAAAAACACCTCATCATGCATCTAGAGCAGAGTGGGAACCTTTTCCCTCCCACGGGTCACTTTGAAAATCAGTACAAGTTCCAGAAGCTGGAAAGGAATCAGGGGCAAGGGAACCTGAAGGGTGTGCTCAGGATGAAGGAGGAAAGAGAAGGTCTAGATCCAGGCGTGTAGCTATAACAGGTGCAGCTGGACCAGGGCCCATGAGTCTGGGAGCCCACACGTACGTAGAGTGCATATGCACGCTGGGAAAGGTGGGGGCAGGACCCCATTTCTTCTCAGGATAGGAATTTTGCCAAACCTATTAAGATCAGTGTAAAATGGAAGCTGGAACACAACGTTCATTAGTTTAGAGAACGCTTATGGCCTGACCAAGTATGATTATGCAAACTGACCAAAGAAATCCAGGCAGCAAGTCCTACATCAAGAACTCAACACAGTGACGGATATATCTCTTGGATGGAGTGGATTGGGATGGCACAAGAACACATGATGCAACAGTGGCTTGAATAAAAAACACATGGCGATCTTGCCAACAGTACAAAGGTTCAGTGTAAAGTAATTTAGAGTAGGTTATCACACAATATATTGGTAATCTGAAGTCTGCCAGCCCTGAAGAGCACAGCCACCAACAAGGCTAGTGGTGTTTTTCCAAACTGGTGACACCAGTGGGGTTTACTTTCCTCAATGTCATTTACCATGAAGGTTTAGAAGGAGACAGTTTCCATGGTGACAAAGTGACATCATCCCATAGGTTACATTTTCAATTTTCCATCTTCGGGTCATTATCCTTAAATGCATGGTAGCATCAAAGTGAATACTTATACTGGTAAAACAGTTCAGTTCATTGGCTGGTAAATAAATTTGCACCTAGAAATTTGATATAAGACGGTCTATCTTCTGTTGCTTTAGGCTTCCAGGTGAACGTTTTCAACTTCCTCTGGTTGAGTGGGCTCTTTCCATGTGGGCATATGCCACATGTGAGTCATGTTCTATATAGCATGCATGGTACTGAAAACATCTGGCAGTTTTTTCTCGGAGTGAGGGATGTAGCGCATCCTCTTGTAAGACTCAGGTATCTGAACATTAGTTTAATATTCCCAGCTATTTCAAATCAATGCTCAAGTTTGCTAGATTCATTACGTCTACAATATGCTGTGGTTTCAGGATTGAAAAGCATTTCCATAAGGTGACTTCATTGTTCAGTACTCAAGCCTCCACTGCAAAAGAACATAGCTTGGCAATGAATCCACACAAAAAAAGATAGGTTTCATTTCAGAAAAGTTAATAGTTGAGGATACTTACTGTGCAAGCAAATCAAGTCCAAAACAATATCAAAATAGTTGGAGTCCTGACACTCATCTCCAGACCTCACAGATTTACCCATGAGGAACCAGTACCAATGGAAGAAGAGGATGTCAAGTTGTCTACCTTCCCACAACAGCAGCAGCCTCTACACCCAGGGCTGATCTTAAGGTGGGACATGCACTCACTTAAGGTGGGACATACACTTAATGTACGATGCACTCCCTTAGGGACCCATAGACCACCACTGCTCCTGGAACTCCCAGACCTCCACTGCTGTGACTATTGAGGACCTGAAGCCCACCCTCCAGCAGTTCTGGACAGGAATGCCACTCCCTTCCCTTACCCCACATGAGAGATAGAGGCTTTAGGTATATAGAAGCCCTATGCTTCCCACCTCCAAATCCACAGACATACATTGGGACAGCCAGGAAGCAGAGAAAATTTAAAAAAACCTCCGCTCACACAGAGAGAAGATCCCTGGTAACGGTGGGTGCTGAGAGGGAGGTGCAAGAGGGTACTGGGAGGGAGGTGCAAGTTGCATCCCCAACTCCTACCTGCTCCTGCCCATGCCAACATCATAATGTCATGATGGCTGAAGAGGGACATGGTCATATTTAGAAAGAGGAGGGGCGAAACGGCTCTCCGGCCGCCTCCCCATGAACGTCATTCTTCTGGAGCCTTTGCAAGTGGCAAGAGGGCAAATTAAATCCAAAGGAGCATAAACCTAGGAGACAGCAAGGGCAAGCTGCAGTTCACCCCACAGACAGCTCCCCCACACCACGCACACCTACTATAGAGGAGTCATTCCTCCAGCCTTCTAAGGAGAGGCCTCTCAGCTCATTTGGAAACATCCCCATAGCTTGACTTCTATATCGAAGTGGGAGAACCTACCCCTGTTCCCATGCCCCTCCGGATCTCTTTTACTATTCTTTCCAGCCACAAATGGTCCCACAAAATCCCCAACCCCAATCTGGAGTCTCTTGCTCTACTCTTTGGAAGCCACTCTACCAACCACCTCTATGTGATTTGCCTAAGTATGCACAGCTAACTAGATAAAGTACCAAGTCATTTAATACAATTTTGCATGTTCAGGTTTAGGCACTTACTTGATTTTAGAAATCGGGATCTCGCCACGTTTGGCACATATATCCCTGTCTGTATGTTATAACAACTTGAACAGAAGCATTATTGTGAAGTTTAATGCATATTTAATCCGGTGTGTCTTTTTCTAACGCATACCATTTTATTTTACCGTCTAAGATGTTAAGCAAATGAAACTGAAAAGAAATGATCATGCAGGACAGAAAATCATAGCAATAACAAGGTAATTGATGGATTATTATTAGATTATGTGCTAATTGGTATTGCATTAGAACACTGACACTCCTCAAACACATGGAGGAAATTAGTCCCTATGAAATTCATTTTCCTCCAATCACACTTGCACAAATTATCACTGTGCCTATTATGCAAAATGAATGAGGTGAAGAATAGAGTAAAGCTACATTTAAAAATGATTATTTTACATTTATTCCTTCAGTAGCTACACACACACACACACACACACACACACACACACTCGTGTATAATCTCTCCACTTGGCATTTGCACAATTGTTGCTATTAACAGTCTTTCACCCACAAATGAACTATTTGGTAGAGGAGGAGAATTGGGGACTATTGTTCAGTCTCCTGGATGTAAGATATTTTTAAAATTAAAAATGGGAAGCAAAATTCTACAGTGCCAGTGAAATCCACAGCATCTTAAATACAAATCAGGAGGGGAATTTTCAAACAAAGACTTCCTGGACACTTTATTGAAATGTCTATTTACCTTCAATTTCTATCTCAGAAAGGGGAATCCGAGAAATTAGATCCTAGCCTTACAGCAGAGTTTCCCATGACCTTTGAGCTAAGCCCTGCTCACTCTTGCTCCTCCTCTCTTCCAAGCTACATGGAAGTAGGAGGAAATAAGTGAGGCTAAACTCATCTCCAATTGTCCAGGTGGCAAACCCAATCCTCTGCTCTCCCCTCTCCAGATCTGAGCCACAATGACAATGGCTTATGCTCAGTCGAGGACCATGGAATGAGAAAGGTTGCTCCTCTGTTAGTTCCCAGTGGTCAGGAAGGAGAAGGGGATAATTGAGTAACACTGGCTTGAGTAACTATGTAACTAAACTGAGCATGTGTACTTGCAACCTCACGCCTTCATGAATGTATCCTCATCTCTCCCTCTGTTGCCCACCCCCATTGTCTTTCTTAGATTGTAAGTCCCTTGGGTAGGGACCCTGTCTATTTTCAACAGTTGTAAAGCGTCAGGTACATTGCGGGCGTTAAATAAATAATAAATAAATAAATAAAGTGAGAGGAAAATGTACGAGTCATGAATGATGCTGTTATAGAACCCAAAAGGGGGGGAATTCCCAGTCACTGGAAGAGCCCCAGGTGACAGGTGACACACTTAGCACAGAGGGAGCAGAGGCTACCCAAGGCCCCGAATAGTCTGCTTGCAAGTACGGAGTAAAAAGCCCCTAACCTTTATGACAGAATGTGCCTGCCCCTTTGGCAATGTCAGTTTGGTGGAACGAAAGTATGGCAAGACTACATTACAGCACAAATAAACACAGTGATTCAACATGTGAAAACATCAATAAATGCTTTAGTACACACTTTGGAACTGTGTACGAATCAGGTCATAATAAGAATATTAAGCACTTAATTTGTGCTTATCCCCCCCCCCCCCCAAAAGCACTTTACAATCGTTAATTATTCCTCCGTTGCCTCTCAGCAAGACCCCAATCAGAAAGACCCCAACTGAGTTCAGTGGGTTTTGAATTTGGTTCCAGGATGCTTTTCAAGAGAGAAGTCATAACCCCATACACAGATATTTTCCATAGTGCCCATCCCAACATATACACCTTTTTCTGCTGCAATCACAGAAAGTAATTCAAACTTCAACCACATCTATATAAATACCAGGAGAGTGCCTATGCCTTCATTCTCTGTGACTGTGAAGTGCCTACCGACAACATATACTGCCAACTCACTGTTTTTAATGGATGCACCAGAAATTGCTTTTGTGGGTCCATGTAAACACACCTCTCATTTACCCGCAGAACTTTTGTTCTTTTCGAATGTGCTGCATAAGGCATAAGGCTGATGTTTATATTTATATTGTTTTATATTTTTATTGTATTTTTATAATATTATTGTTCGTCACCCCAAGCTGCCTGAGGCAGGAGGGACGGGATACAAAACTATAAATAAACTCTAATTTTGTGGTGTTCCCTGGACGATCGTCCAGGGAACACCACAAAATTAGAGTTTATTTATAGTTTTGTATCCCGTCCCTCCTGCCTCAGGCAGCTTGGGGTGACGAACAATAATATTATAAAAATACAATAAAAATATAAAACAATATAAATCTATACAATCTTAAAAATACAAAATTGTCACCCATTCATTTCCCTTTTTTCCCCCTCGGCAATTCTGGTGTTTTGTTTTCATTTGCGGGGGGCAGAACTTGAGAACTGTTGCTTTTCAACATCCTTTACTTGATACAAAGTGAAAGTTTTCTTATGGAGGATACACTGGGCAGTTCAGCAGGGCTAGGTTACGTTAGGATTTGAAGTTCTTTGGCACCGGAGGCTATAACACGCCAAACACAAGTGTATAGAACAAGAGAGATCAGGAGTCGACCAAAAACATCCTCAGGGTCCAAACAGGAACACTGCCATTATAGTGACAGGAGAAAAACAAACAAACAAACAGGACCGGAAAACAGGAAGCTAGGTAAAGAAAACACATCCACTGAGCACCAGAAACGTTCCCGCATGAAAAGCAGTATGACAGTAGACGGGCACACAAAAGCACAACATACAGGGCAAGGGGGCAAAGTAGAGATTAGAACAAGTAGTTCAACAGGCAACTAAAGGAAGCTGAAGAAGCCTGCTGTCAGGTTACAGCAGAAGACATGTGGTCAAGTCTCTCTGCCTTAACAGAAACTCACAGTGAGCTGGAATGAATAACTTGAATTCTTCTTACATTATTACTAATTATTATTTTAAATAAATATTGTTATCAAAATAATAACAACAGTAACAGCAGCAACAACAACAACTATTTATATAGCATCAGCAAGGTACCTGGGGCTGTACTATCAGTAGTTAAAGACAGGTCCCAACCCCAAGGTGGTTACAATCTAGGAAAGACAAAGGAGTGGAGACAAGGGAAGAGGGGAACAACTAGACGGGCACACGTATATGAAGTTGAGAAGTTGCAGCTACATGTACTTCATTACAGGCAAGAGGAGGCATTAGTGACGCGTCTGTGCAGATGAGGAATTAGGGAAAGCCTAATGGAAGAGGCAGGTTTTCAGTAGAGATTTGACGGTTGGGAGGGAAGGCGCAGAACAAATATATTCAGGGTCTTGAATCTTCTAGGCCATGTTACAATAAAGGGTCAAGTTAATATTGTAAAACATAAGCAAAATGTGTTCATTATTGTGCCCAACAGGGCCTAGCCACTAGTTTAACTCTGGAAATAGGGAGCACTGGGCAGCTGGGTTCTCCTATAAGCAAAGGTAGCAAACAACACATTCTTTCCACACTGAAAGGGATGTTGGCAGTTGGATGTGCTTTTTGCTTTTCAAACACTGGGCTCCTTTAAAGGCTGGTGACAGGACCATGGGATAGGAGCCATGCAAGAGAGCCTGTATATAATGAAGAGCACAGTGGTACACTTTGGTACAACATAAGTGCCTGTGCAACTGTGTCTCTGGACATTTGGGATCTCCAGAGTGAAAGGTGAAGTAACACAACTACATGTTAAAACTTGTGCATTTCTCATATGCCTTTGTGATCTCAAAAATGGAAATCACAAACATATATGTGAAATGCTTTTTCAAATGCCTCATCATCAAGTGTGAAAAAGTGGAGCCCATAATTCCTTTGGATGTGTTTTTTGCCTAACACTATGCAATTATCACAGCTCTCAGTTCACATGCAAGGTTCACGCTTGCTTTACACATACAAACATAAAATATTTATTAATGCACAGCACATCGCTAGAGTCAAGACCCAGGTGTTTTCTGCAAAAAGAATTCAAAATTCTACAACCAAGAAAGTCAAATTCTGCAGGAAGAAAATCCAGTTTCTGTAAATAGAATAAATTACACAGATTAATGAAACGGTGTGATCTTTTAAAATGCAAATGAACCACCCAGCAAGCTAATGCACCTCAGCAGCTGAGGAATGTGGACGGGGGCAGGGGGGAGAGTGTGTGTGCGCTTATTATTATTATTATTATAAGCATTTATATAGCACCAGCGATGTACCTGGCGCTTTACAGAGAATAAGATAGTCACGGTCCCTGCCCGAGAGCTTACAGGGGAAGGGGAGACAGGAAAGGGGGAACAGAGGGAGAGACAAGGGATGCAACAATCATGAGGATGCGAGAACTCAGGTACACATTCTTGGCTTGGTTACAGCATTTTCAGACATGATGGTGCTCAGCACCGTTACACTTTAACCCTTCCCGGAGCGAGGCCCTCATTCCAGGCAGGTTCCGGCCCAGGTGCCAAACAAGAGTGATAGTGGCTTGAGCCAGGAAGGGGGTGGGGAGAGGGCAGGCTGACATGCAGCTGCCTGGTCCTGCCCCTGAGCAGCTCGGAGCGGCCCACCCTGCTCCCTGATGGTGGTCTACGAGGCTGCCATGGCTGCCTAAAACCGCTACAGACCCAGACCTGGCTAAGAGTAAGCAGACCATCAAATGCAACGGCTTGGTTTAGCCCAGTGCGGTGTCCATTGCACAGGCCTTGGTGACGCTTAGCCCGGGCTGTTTCTCCAAGATGGTCCTGAGGTTCAGCCCAGGCTAAGTGCTGCCATGGCCTGGGCAAACCTGGGTTTCATCCTGGGCCAAAATCTGGCAGCTGCATTGAGCTGTGACGACAGCACATATTTCCACACTTGGCAAAGCTTGGAAATCCGTGCTATTGTCATGTCTGAAAACATCCAGAGACAGCATGTGCGCAAGAACAGATGGAACAGGTGGTTGGAATGGAACTCATAGCTCACAGGGGGCGTTTTTACACACACCTTCAAGTTCCACACACACACATACACACACACACTGAGGCAGCCTAAAGCAGCCACAACTGTAGACATGACAGGCTTCCATGGAAACCAAGTGACCACAGCTGCCTGGAGCAAAGCAGTTTTCCAGGAGAACTTTTTACACACAACAGTTCTGGGAGAAGTTCTATGCAGAAGTTCAAAGAGCCAGATGTTTAAGATCTGGGTGAGTGATTTAGACACACAGAAAGTTCAGGATGTAACAGCAAACACATGCAGGAGAAATGTGTGTAAAAACACCCAGTGTTACCACGCCAATGGCTACGTCTCAGTTCTTCCCTATCTGTAATTCTGCACTGCTAAAGGCAATTTCCGGGGGGGGAAATATTTTGGCAAAGTGCCCCATTCCACATAAATTACTGTAATCACAGCAAGGTAGAATTCATGGAGTCTTGACTACAGTATTTTTCTACTATCACTAACAACAACAAATATGTCTCTTGAAGAATCTAATTGCCCGATGGGAAGACAGAGCATGGGATGGGTTCCATTTACACAAATTATAGCTTGGATCCAACTGTACTCTTGGGCTGCAAACCACAAGCCACTTACACTGCAGTAGCCCTACTGAAGTCCTGATTGTGGGCTTATGGCCTAAGATTCTAACTTAGCGTGAGCCAGGGGTAGAGACACCCTGGCGCCAAAAATGCAGCTTACAGCTGATTTTTACATTGCTCCTTCCAACTTCCTGGACCTGGCTCCTGGATGCAGTTCCTATCCCCACGCACTGAAAGGACTGAGCTCAGGTAAGGGAACAGAGATGGGGACACGCACACAAAGACATGGGGCAATTTCACGGTACAGATTCATGGCCTCCTCCCTCCTTTTCTTGACTACACCCCCACCTGCAACTTCTGTGCAGCCCCCAGAGCTTATACAAAATTTGTAAGCGAGTCCAGAGAGGAAAAAAGTTCCCCGCCGCTGGTTTAAGCTAACACAAATGTACACAGTTCCACCATTATGGAACTCTCTCCCCTTGGGAGGTTCACCAAAGCCCGAGCGTGCACATCTTTTGGAAGAGATGCAAGAGCTTCTTGTTTGGCCAGGCGTTCGAAGGGATGGGATAGGGATGGGTGGAGGGGTTAGGGAGAGGGTTGTCTGGCGGTGCGGGGGGGTATGGGTGGTTTTTTTTGTATGTATACATTTGAATGTGGGTTTGTACCATTGATACATTGGCTATAAGCTGAGGTGCCTATCTTTGACCTTTAGAGGAACCAAGTTAGATCAGGCGAGCTGTGACTTCCTCCTCGAGACTCTAGGCTCTGCTGATTGTGATGGAATTAAGATCCCATCTATCCAAACCTAGTATGAATTTAGCATTAGAAACTGCACAAGCAGAAAGGGGTGCCAGGATGGCTAAAACCCCTGGCCAAATTCAATCCAAGCTGACGCATTTTTTTGCACATTTAATTCCTTGGATGATAACATAGTGCGCACCCTTAGTACGAATACATCTGGTGCGGAGAATCTGCCAGACAACTTTCCACAGACCCATATCACTTAAGAATTAGCATCGAAGCTGTCAGATATTAATTTATATCTTGGGGCTTTAGATAGGAAGCTGGAGGAGTTAATTGTTAGGCAGGAGATAGATATAGATACTAAGTTTAAAGAGCTGGAATAGAGAATAGATCAGTCCAATGACCTTCTCTTCTCTATGAAAGTTTTGATAGGTGGGTTTTGGCTTGAATTTAATAAAGCTGGCTCTCAACTATCTCTGTTGGAGCCTAGGAAACATGAGGGGAAGGAGGCAGCTACTCAAACTCCTAGCAATTATACTAATGAACAAGAACACGTAGTTTCTAGGTCTACTTCTACAAGTTCTCTTCTTTTCGAGCCTTCATAATCAATTGTTAAAGGTGCCCCCTATCAGAAGAGTCTAAAGCCACATAACAACAGTAGCAGGGCCCCAATTTCTTATCCAGAAAGTGGGCAGAATCTTTTGGGTGGTATGGGGTTATCTGAGACATCATTTCGGATTCACAGGTTAGAATACCCAATCAATACTCTATTGAAGCCTGCAGTAGAAAAAATATGGCCACAGGAAACTGAAGAACGCTGGGCACCGGCAATTCTCTTGCATCTTAATAAAAAGAAAAGCTCTTGACACTGAAGGCATGTAGAATGGGATGAGGGGGGAATGCTAATACCCAAATTTTGATATTGTTTGTTTGAACCTTAAACGGGGTAGAAAGTTGCCTTTCCTTATCTGTTAACTTTTCTTCATTAAACAATAGTATTTGTGATTGATCAATATTAACCTTGTATCCAGAGACTATCCCAAACTGCTTAATGGTTTCTAACAAATTGGGTACAGAACAGGGAAGATCGGTCAAACATAGCATCATATTGTCCGTGTACATGGCCAGTTTATACTCTACTTTTTGTATCTCCACACCTTTAATTGCTGTGCTCTAATAGCATTTGCAAGAGGCTCTATCGCGATGTTAAAAAGTAGTGGGGATATTGGACATCCCTGCCTAGTACCTCTAGTTAAACTAATTGCCTCTGAGGTTTTTCCCTCAAAAATGATTTTGGCACTTGGAGATTTATATATTAATTCTATCCATTGAAGAAACTGACCTTCAATTCCCAATCTTCTCACTGTTTCAAATAAAAATTTGTGCTCCACCATGTCAAAGGCCTTCTCCGCATCAAGGGAAATTATTGCAGCTGGAATCTGCTTGTGTTTGATGTAGGTTGTGATGTCAGTTATTTTTCCTTATGTTATCTATACCTAACCTTCCCGGAATAAATCCCGTCTGATCTGGATTTATTATATCTGGTATAATTATCATTAGTCTAGCTGCTAGGATTTTGGTAAATATCTTTGCATCTGTGTTGATTAAAGAGATCGGCCGGTACCCACTACATATTTCAATATTTTCTCCTGTTTTGGGGCAGAGCATTATATTTGCTTCATAGAACGTTTTTGGCATCGCCTGTTGTTTTAAGAAGGCGTTGTATACCCTAGGTAATATTGGGCTTAAACTAGTAACAAAAGTTTTATAAAATTCCGCCGGATACACGTCCGGTCCAGCTGCTTTGTTATCTGGTAATTTTTTTAATGACTTCCTTTATTTCTGCCTCCTCAATTACCTTGTTTAGGAAGTCTTTTTGTCCTTGTGTAATTTGTGGCATTTTAATTTTAGATAAGAACCTATTTATATTTTCCTGTGTGGGTTCTCCTGATTTATATATTTTTCTATAATATTGTAGGAAGCATTGTTCCTTATCTTGCCCTCTAAGCATTTCTGATTCAGAGGTTGCTCTAATAAAGGGTATAGTTGTTTTTTGTCTCTTTTTCTTGATCAGCCAAGCCAGCACTTTATCTGCTTTATTAGCCTTATCATAGTAGAAGGCTTTTGTATAACTAAGTTTATTTATTATAGATTACGTTTCTATCAAATTTATCTGAGTTTTTAAGGAAGCGATTCTCTCTGCATTGATTTTTGGTTGTTTGGCCAGTTGTTTTATTTGTAAGTACATTTCACTAATTTGTGCCTTTTTCTCTTTTCTCAGGTGGGCACCCAAGGATATAAATTGCCCTCTGAGGACTGCTTTAGCTGCTTCCCATAGCAGTATGGGAGATGTGTCAGGCAGGTCATTATGTAGTATATATTCTGAGATTTCAGTTTGTATTTGTTGTTGAATCAATTTATTACCCAAATAAATTTTTTTAAATCTCCACTCTTGTGTTGTATCGGTTCTTTTCATTGTGGAATTGATTTCTAATACTACTGCATTATGGTCTGAGAAAGGAATTATTTGGATGTAAGCTTTTTCACACAGTGGTATCAAAGCTTTATTAACTAGTATACAGTCAATTTTAGATGAAATTTTATGTGGATTAGAGTAGAATGTAAAGTCTTGCTCATTGGGGTGGAAAGTACACCAGATCTCTCTCCAATGATGTTCCTCTATTATTTGCCCTATTTTCTCTTGCTGTTTATTTAATTTTGTTTTCGTAAAGAAGGCGAGTGAAGAAAGGGGAGAGTTAAAGTCTCGCTTAAAATTGCCCTTCCTTCAGTTTTATCTGTCAATTTAGGAATTAGGTCACAAAGGAAAGCCCTTGTGTTATTATTTGGGGCACACAATGTGGCAATTGTATATTTTTCCTGCTCGATCTGACCTTTGAGAATTAAGGGTGAAAACAGACATGACGCTAACCACCCTTTAACCACCCTTGGTGGTCATTTATGCGTGTTTCAGGGCTGCACAGGGCACCAATACAGCCCTGCAACATGCATAAATAACCACCAAGGGTGGTTAAAGGGTGGTTAGTATCATGTCTGTTTTTACCCTAAGACTCTACCTTGTGTGTCCCTGTCTATTTCAGTTATCTTCATGTTAAGTGGCTTGGATATCCCCACCAACACTCCAGCTCTCTTTTTATACCATTCGCAAAGTACACCTTACAATATTTATTATTAAATCTATAATTATCTTCTTTTACTAAGTGTCTCTCCTGCATTGTAAATATATGTGGATGGAATTTTTTTATATTCTGCCAAACCCTTTTGCGCTTTACTGGGTTATTTAAACCACAGACATTAAATGATATTAATTTCAAGTTATCCATCGCCATGTCTTAGATTGTCAATCTTGCTCTGTGACTTATAGCACTCGCTGAGGTCTTTTACCCTGTCAAGTTACCCTTTTCTCAAATTGTGGTATTATGTTTTTCTGATTCCATCTTTGCTCTTGCATATCAGTTCTAACTGATCCAAGTGGCCTGTCTCTGTTTTCCTTATTTATTTTTTCCTTATTCACTATGCTTTCCCTTCTACTGTAACTTAAACATCCCCTATAATTTTGACCCATCCAAACTCCCTAGCCCAACCCCACTAACTTATTATTTCCCCCCCCTTTTTTCTTTAACCTACTTTCTTAGAACAATTACTATCCCAACTAATTAAACAACCTTTGGGGGTCCCCTTAACGGAGTTACGTGCCGTGAAGGCTCTACACTTCCACCAGACCCTTTGCATTTTGTATATATAACCTCATTCAATAGAGTTAAGTTGCACAGTCTAGCCACATATACTTTATCATCTAACCCATTCTATTTTACCGTCCATTCAGTTATTATCTTTAAAGTTCTTTTCTACAAAACGTTGCAAGCCAGACTGCTGTGTGAAGAATCTTCTTTTACCTTGATAGACGAATGAAAATCTTGCAAGAAAGAAAATCTGTGCTTTAATTCCCATTTTATTCTAACTGCTGTTTCCATCCTTTACTCTTCTGCACAGTTTCAAAAGCCAAGTCAGGAAATATAGAAAGCTTGCGTCCTTGAAAATTGAGATCTTTGGCATTTCTTGCAGCTCTTAATACCGCCTCCTTTTCTTGAAATCGAAGAAATTTAACTATTCTTGCCCTTGTGGGGGGGGTCATGCTCTTTAGGTTTAGGACGTAGGGATCTGTGTGCCCGCTCCAGTTCCAGCTGGTGTAAATCCTTTTTATCAGGGAAGATTTCTTTCACTACGCGTTGCACCAGATCCCCCATGCCAGCTGTTTCTAAGCCTTCCGTTACCCCCATTATTCTTAAATTATTCCTTCTGGATCTATTTTCTAGATCTTCTAATTTCTCTTGCAGTGATTTTATCTCTGCCTCAATGCGGGTAACTCTTTGCTCAATATTATTTTCCCGATCCTCCTGTTCACTCACTCTATGTTCCACTGCCTCAATTCGTTTAGTGATCCCTTCCATTTGAGTTTTTAATTCTCCCAAACTTGATTTAATAGCTGAGTTTCCCTCGTTTACTATTAAGTCCTCTTTTATTGATCTAAAAAGGTCCAGTACCTGTAAAAGGGAGGCTGGGTCTCCCGTGCATCCGCCATTTTGAAAAACGCGGCCTCTCCCTTCCTTGTGCTGCGTCACGGGAGACAATATTTGTCAATTGTGTAGTTTGCTTCTTTTTTTTTTATCCTGACTCATTCCTTTTTTATATATATGTGGCTATACGCTGATATTATTTAGGCATTTGGTCTAAAAAAATCAGCTTTTAGCATCAGCCGTGCGCGTCTAGCTGCCTGCACATGCCCAGTCGACCCCCTGGATCACCATCTTAACAGCCATGGGAAGGTGATGTTGCAGATTCTGATTAATCAGAATTTGCTGGTAGCTAATGACAGATTACCCTCAGATCCCAGGGGCCAATTTACTTATGACTCCATTTTAGGGGCCAGTTTAATTGATTATGTAGTAATTTTTTTCTTGTCCAAGACTTAGCGATCTTGGTGAGACCAGAAGGGAGTCACTACCCAATTTATCTGACCCTTGCAATTCCTAGGGTCCATAATTCTCTGCTTCAACCCAGTTCTGCACCATTTTATATTCATTGCCCTGTCAACTGGACACCTGCATTGGCGGCCCAGGTGGCTCAGCTGCTTTATTCACCGGAGCTCGTGAAACTGCGGGAGTCTCTGCTGACAGTAGCGGAGCATACAGAGGTATACCCACTGCTTACATCTATCTTAGATTCTTTGCTACCTTATATTACTCGGAAACCCGCATTGCGTTCCTCGCATAATTCCAAAAATATCTGGTATGATCATGAATGCCAAGAGGCAAAGACTGCTTTGGGTAAAATTAGGAGGGATCGGAGTAGATACTTTACGCAGACAACATCCTTTTAATGTCTCAGACTAAGCAGGGCCTCCCAGCAATGCCTTGATACGCTGATCCACTTCTGCTGTCAGAATTAACTGACAGTTAATATTAGTAAATCTAGAATTATCTGCTTTGGAGCAGCTCGTGTTAAGTATATATGGGTAACTGGCTCACAAGAAATATCTCAAGCAACTTGCTATACCTATTTAGGGTTTGTGTTCTCACGGACTCGAACTTGGCAAGCGGATGCCGACTCTCGGACAGCTAAGGCAAAACAGTCATCAGCGGGAGTTTTAAGGCTCTTGTATGCCTCCCCAAATGCCACGGTTGATCAGCTAATTAGGATTTTTACAGCTAAAACAGTATCCCAATTACTTTATGGGGTAGAAATCACTTTCTCCAATTATGTACCAGGGTGGGAGGTACCTCAGAATAAATTTCTGAGAAACATCCTGAGAGCTCCAATAGCAACACCACTGCCTATGCTCCGATTAGAAACCGGTACAACATAGATAGAATCGCAACGTAATCTTAGAGCACTCCTCTTCTGCTATAAAATATCTCGTATGTTGCCTACATCCTTGGTAGGGCAGTGTCTTAACGAACAAATTAGTCATCAGGGTGCTCTCCAATATCAATGGTGGAGAAGGATTAAGCAGCTGATGTTGAAATCTGTTCTTCCCTCTGACCCTACCGACTGGACTTTTGATAAAACAGAGCTGTGTCATAGAATACAGGATCAGGCTCTGAGATAGGACTTAATAGCGGTACAAGCTAATAGGGTTGCTCCCCTTTACACAAAGGTGAAAGAATCCTGCGCCCTTGAGCAATACCTCCTCCAAATGTGGGACCCCAATTTGAGGAGATTGGTAACTCTCTTCCGCTTCAATTTGTTTGAAACCGCAGTGGTTAGAAGCAGGAGGGAGGAGATTCCCTATTCCAGTGGGGGGGGAATTCCAATAGAATCTGCACATGTAAATTACTGGAAGTTGACACGTTACAGCATATTACCTTTCGTTGTCTGAGATTTACTACCCTTAGAAGAATATGGATTGACCCATTGTTTTCTAATATCCCTACCTCAAGAGAAGAAAAATTGATAACATTGACTTTAGCGGCAGATTTGGAGAAAACAAAAGCTTTGGCCTGTTATCTTATGTTGGTGGAAAGAGATCTTAAAGCAAAAAATGAAGAGGGGAATGTAGATACTGAATAACCGTGGCTCACTTTACTGATGTTTGATGCTTAAGGGATTCTGTAATATTACTGTGAACCACCTGATTTTTTATGTAAGATTTTATGAAGTGATAGAAATTTGTATAGCTCTTTTATTTGATTCTATCCTGATTATAATTACCCTGAGTAGACTTTTTGACATAATGGGAGTGGATCAGGCGCGGCTAGCCTTCCAGGGCGTTTGGGGTGCTGACCCCCAAAGTGCCCCGCCAGGTGCCGTGCCGCCGGTCATGGTAAAAAAATTTTTTTAAAACCTCGCTGCCGCTTCCCAGTGCCACACGCAGCAGCCTCTGCCTTGCCTTTGCTTCAGAGCAGAGGCTGCTGCAGCGCTGTGGTCAGTTTCAGTGAAACTGACATGAAACTGACCACAGCGCTGCAACAGCCTCCGTTCTGAAGCAAAGACAAGGCAGAGGCTGCTGCCGCGCTGTTTGTTGACTTCTGGGATCCACTCCAGAGGAAGATCTCGCCAGAGCGGCCGCGCTGACAGCCCTGGCGAGATAGCTTGACTAGGGGGACTGAGGCAGGGAGGAAGCGCGTTTGCGCGCTTCCTCCCTGCCTCAGTCCCAGTCTGCGCGCTTCCTAGTTCTTGCTCCCGCTGCCTCCTGAAGGTGCAGTCAGAAAAGCAGCAGCCTGCAGCAGGTAAGCACAGACTGATTCCTTCGCCCCCCCCCCTAGGCTG